>CM035415.1:72227795-72300295 GCA_020310875.1 Ceratopteris richardii
ACAAACCAAGTAGTCGAGTACCACTCAAGTAGCGAAAGATGCACTTAACCGCCTGCCAATGCTTGACTCTTGGGCAATGCATAAACCTGCTCATCTGTGAGATAGCAAACTGAATATCTGGCTGAGTAATGCATAAGTAAATCAAGCATCCAATAGCCTATTGATAGAGAACAACATCAAATGCATCTCCAGCATCATGAATGTTGGGGATGTAAGGGTCATGTGACCTTTACCCCATATTCATATATATACATCATATATAGAGCATTGCCTCGAGGGAGATCATTATGTGGGTTTCGAGGCTCCCACGCATATCCACGCATCACTCCTCTCTTCTCTCTCCCTTCATCTCCTCCTTCCTCGTCTTCTTATGCACACCAAAGCCCTTCACTGGTATCAGAGCATGCTGAAGGCAGGTGTGCAAGAAGCTTCAATGGAAGCTTAGGTGAGAAGAGGTAGAAGTGCAGGTCGGCATCTCTCAACAGCAGTTCAGTATTTCGGCCGTAACTTGCATTGCAATCTATCACTCCATATGAGGCTTGGCATGGTTGTAAGACTTCTATTACCTGCGTGTTTTTGGTTGTCTGGCATATGCATTACTGCCTGACACAACATCACAAGAAATTGGATGATAAAGCAGTAAAATGTATTTTTGTTGGGCATAATTCTGAAAGCAAAGGCTATCGTTTGTATCATCCACAAACTAAACATATTTTGGTTTTTTTGATGTTGTTTTTGTGGAAGATGCTATTCAACCTTTACTTTCATGTACAAAGAAGACATCTATTAGCTCCAAAGACATGTATGATACTTTGCTTCCTCTTTTTATAGGTGGACAGTCTAGTCCTAGTCCTAATGAGGCAACTTCTCAACCTTTGCAGGTTTCATGTGATGATGCAGATCATTCCATTTCTGATGTAGATTTACATGATTCACTTGTTGATGAGAGTTTTGATATTGAGGAGGCAAAAACTATGCCAAAATGGTTGGTGCAGAGCTTGCATGACCGCAAATTAGATGCACCTCTGACATATTGTACTCGTTCAGGCTCTCATAGTGCCTCTTTTGCATTAGATTGCTATTGGTGCAAATCCAAGGCTTCACATTTGGCTAGACCTTGAAGAAGATTTTTTTATGGCTCATATGAACCATACCTTGTACTAGCTTAATGATTTACCATTGTAAAAGGTTTTACTTGTGGAGAATATTGTAAAAGGCAACAAACTCATGGAGTTAGATAGAATGGAAGTCACGACTTTAGATTGCGATAATATCTCCTAGATTAAGGGGATCACTTTTTAGTGAGAGACAAATTTGAATTTAAATTCAAATTTGAAGAAAGCACTTATAAAAAAGTCTTGCAAATCTCACGGTGATATACACTCCCTTTGAGAGCCTTGCATTGATAATTAGTATGGATTGAGTAGGTCACTCTATAGCTCACTTATCCCAATATCATTTGGCAACATTTCTTTGCCAATGATTTTGTAAAATCATGTTCCATAATACATATACATCATTGTTGCAGAGCAAAGAAGCACAAGCGAAAAGCCCCAAAATTTTCAAATTAAGGGGCATAATTTTTCTTCTTCGAGGTCTTATGGAATTCCCTCAAAACTATGTAAATGCAATAGAGGAGTCCTCTAAATGCATAATCCCAACTTGTTGTAAAATAACCCTTGTAAATTAGTAGGAAATTCACCCTTTTTGTAATAATGTTCCGGTCTCTTGTGTGAAAGGACCAAACTTAGGGCACATGTATATAAGTCACTTGGTGACTCTTGTACAGACTTTTTGCCATTGTGAAGAAGGAGCTCTCCAAAATTTCGAATTTGCCTCTTTCTTGCAGATTTCAATCTTCTCTTTGATTTTGTATGTGTGTGTAATGCTTGGAATGTGTGTGTAGGACTGTTGTCTAACCCTCCCCATTGTTTTTGAGCTACTGTAGTGTGTGTGCGAACTTGTAGGAGTTGTGGCGTGAGTGTGGGTGCTTCTCACCATTCACCATTTTGCCCTTAACTTGAAGCAGAGTTGTCATAATCGAGTGAAACCACTTCCAATAGATGCGTCTCGTCGAGAGCTTCAAAACAAGTACCTATTGACTATATTCAAAGTTCGGAGCTGGGAGAAATCCTTGATTTTCTGAAAACTGCTGTAAGAGGTATCGCGGCAGACACTTTCAGCATTTCAGTGAGTGTGAGAGGTGGATTAGTCTTTTCTCATGCATGCAAGCTTAACCACTTCATTTTCCATCATGTGTGCACATGTCCTCATACACTTGGTTAGGTCGTTCGATCGGATTGACATTTAAATGTGTGTTAATTTCCCACTATATGCACTTGTGCTGCAATAGAGGTACAGTCTCATTGGCACGAGTCCTTGAGTCTTCTTGACTCAAGTACACACGTTTTTTGGTGCCGTTGCTGGGGAACACTCAGCCAAGGTGCCTTCGTGATGGTTATAGATCGAGTGTGATAGAATCATACTTGTAGAAGTGAATTCGTCCTGTGGCAAGTAGTCAATCACTTCAGCACTTGTTACTTCACATCCCGGAGGTGTGTGTAATAAGTTTTAGGTTTAGGGTTAGTAGGAAGGAAGAGAAGGAGGAGTTAGGGTTAGGTTAGAAGGAGAGGAGGAGTGAAGAGAGGTGAAGTAGGACTAGGCCAAGATCACCAAAAAAATCCCAAAAATCACCTAAAATTAGCAAAGTTCAAATTCTATAAAAAAAGTATAAAAACCAAAAAATTGACTCATTTGACACTTCTTGGTGTTCTGGTATCACCCGAGAGCAGCGACCGGTATCGTGCGCATAGTATCGTGCAGAGCAGGCCTTCAAAGCTAGTTTTTGAGCCCAAGGTGCAAGCAAGACTATACAAAGCTAAGGTCCCACAAAGATTATCTGCTAAAAACACAATAAAAATGCATAAACAAGTGATTAAAAGCATGCGCGGTATCGCGGGGGGGAAATTAGTTGTTATTATAATTTCTTTGTGAGGGACAGGGACCTAGGAGTGAAGAGGAGTGTGAGAAGAGCAAGGGGGTGCAAAATTTTTTTGAAATTTTAGGCTTTTTGGCTTGAGTATCGCGATCGGTTGAGTTTTGGTATCGCGATACCAAAATTCCCTTGTATCGCGATACTCGCCGAGAGATCGTATCGCCGGGTACCAGTCTTGGTACCGCGATACCATTGTGGTATCGTGTCGCCAGGTTGGTATCGCGATCACGCATTGCCTCGAGGTATCGTATCGGCACATACCGAGGTATCATATAGTCCGCTTGCCTGAGTAGTATCGCGATACCATCTTCAGTATCGTATCGCCTTGGTTCTCTGGTATCGTATCGTGAGGACCAGCAAGTATCGTATCGTCCATTTCCTAGAGTAGTATCGCGATACCATAACAAGTATCGTATCGGACAAGTTGGTGGTATCGTATCGCCGCTTGTTCGGGTATCGTATCGTTTCATTATCAAATCGTATCGCGATACCAAGTTAGTATCGTATCGGTGATGTGTCTGGTATCGTATCGCCTCCTTGTCGAGAATTGTATCGCGATACCAAACTAATATCGTATCGGCACATGTTTTAGTATCGTATCACTTGAGCAAGCTGGTATCGTATCGTAGGAACTTCCAGTATCGTAACGCCTAAAAAGGTTGGTATCGTATTGTGATCAAAAGTAGTATCGTATCGTGGCAGGTGCTCAGGTTCAATCGTATCATGGCCATTGTGGTATCACCCAGTGCAATATCGCCTGGAAGTGGTATCGGCCAGAGTGTTTGAAGCACTTTGTCAGGTAACTAGAGGCATTGGAAGAGCTACACAAGGAGAGTCTCTGAGGCTTAGAGAGACTTAGGAGGGTGAATGAACTTGAGGTGAGGGAGAGTGCTAAGTAGCCGAAGAAGTGTCATATCCTCAGTGGGAAGTGATGCCCAGGTTAGTCACCACTCCGCCTACTCAGAGACCTCAAGCGATTCCGAGGAGGAAATACCCATGGCTTCGGAAGACATGCAGGGTCCAACACCAAATAGAAATTTCATGTCCACGGTTGAGGGAGATTACCGTACTTCCTTACAGTATGTGTCTACCAATGCCCAAGAGATCCCTATCTACCTGGATGGCTTAAATAGATCTATGGCCAGGATGATAACCTCCATGAATGCCACGATCGTACCCCGACCTGCTGTCAAGTACGAGGGAGGTGCATACGTAGACAAAATTGGTCACATCTACATTGTGACAGAACTTCCTGAGATGATCAATGAAAGGGGAGAGTTAGTGGAACCAGACAACTCCGAAAGAACACACCCTGAAGAGCTAGTCACTACCCCTAGGGGCAGGTCCCGAGTATCACGAGTCTTGAGAGGAGATTCGATACCTCAAGACGACTACTTGTTGGAAGTCTATATGATTCATGGATCAGACTTATTGCTTCAAATAGACTTACCTGCTCCAGGGAGAGAAGAAAGCCCCATGACATTTTATGAGCTACAAGACCTAGACGATGAAACTAGACTCACATACTTGGACAAAGATCAAAGGAGATATTGGCCCGTGAGTGTCTTAGACAAGGCTCGGCTGAGATACATGGGTGCGCTTGTATTTCCTCAGAGATATCAGGCAACCACCTCACAAAATCCTTTTGGAAATCAACAAGAGACGGAACATACCACATCATGACAGACCAGCCAACGAAGTGTGCCCAACCGTACTCATGTACAATTTGCAACTCCAGGAGTGCAAACACACAATCAGACCCACGCAAGGGTAGGTAATTAGTACAGACCATCAGTCAGACCACGACCACTGGTAGGAGGACAGCCTGGAATACCTCCAATGAGACCAGCTGTCCCAGTCTTCCCTGTAATGCCCAGACCGCCTGAACCAATGAGAAGACTGAGACCTATCCAAGTGGCAAAGTGTGTAAGAAATCATTACGATGGATTGGGGGAACCCTATGATCACATTGCAGAATTTAAACAAGTTCTAAGGGTAGAGCAAGTAGATGACTTCTTTGTGCAGTATGAGTCTTTTGGACTCACCCTCACAGGGACGGCTCTAACTTGGTTCCAACCCTTAGATCCAAATCAATTTGGAAACATGGAACAATTCTTTCAAGAATTCATTGGGGAATTCACAAAGAGAGGGATTAAACACAATTTTGCGTCTTTAATCCACAGCTTTAAACAAAACTCTAATGAAACTGTGAAGACGGCGGCCAGAAGATTCAATCAGTATGTGGATAGATGCCCAATTGCCGAGAGACCCATGCAACAAAAAATGATTTCATTATTTTTGGATGGACTTACAAACGGAACTCTAAGAACGCTAGTGTACGTGAAGAGGTTACAAACTGTGAGTGAGTGCCTTCAAGAGTGTATTGATTTGGAAGATAACCTAGCCAAGGACCTCAAGAGTACACCCAGCCTCACTAAGTCAGAAGATTCAAGGAGTACCATCACATCCAAATCCAGTAACATGGAAGAATTAGCGGAACTATTAGCAAAGAAACTAGGAGTTCAGGGGCAAAGAGCTTACCAACACCCGGCCCAAAGAGTGCCTATGCTACGGAGATGCAACTTATGTGGAGGAGATCACCCCACACACTTGTGTGTGAGAGGAGGGACTGGTGCACAACCTATGTATCCATACAACAGGCAGCACCAACAAGGGACTTCTTTGTACTGCCACATAGAACAAAAATACACCAACCACACTACTGAGAACTGTCCATTTAACCGGCAAGCACGGCCTTTCCAACCACCGCAGTATCGACCATATGGATATTCACCTAGGGAGCCAGGCAGAGAGATACCAAGATACAACCCGTATCCAACACGAGCAGGAGCATCAAGGCCATATGAACAGGCACCATATCCACCACCACAACCAGTGCTAGGACCCCAACTGTCGCAACAAGGGTTTTTTGGCGTCGTCCGCATGCATCTCTTGGTCAGTTTTTTGGCACCATTGCCGGGGAAGAACTTGAGTCAAGTAGCTTTCTTCGGAGTCAAATTCTGGTTCCATTTCTATGCTTTCATATTCCTCTTTCCATTCTTTTTCCAAGATTTCTCCTTCTTCTACTTCCTGAAGGACAACCATATAGAGATTTACATCATAGCCTTCCTCATCTATGCACTCGTTCATCGTCAAAACTTCTTCATTTACGCACACATCTAAGGTTGCTAAAATTTCCATCCATCCTTACGGCTCGAAGATCTCATCAGGAAAGATTTGAGGCATGTAATCTGGGTCTTCTACTGATCGGTAGTTAGGATGTCCTATCGGCCACAGTTGTTTTTTTCTCTCCTCTCTCTTGGCTTCTTTACACATCCATAACTGGGCATCCTCATGCATCCAAGATTGATCACTTGATCCAGCACTGTGAATGGATAGGTCATCTTCCTCCCTATGTACTGGATTCCATTGTAGTGGAGGGACATCTTGATAGGCAAATGTGTACAGATTTATCTTGGTGGTGTTTCCTTGATGTTGCAGGTATAACGAATCTCTTCCCCAATCTTGTACTACCCGCATTTGTCTCATGAAGGGTCGTCCTAATATCATTTCATAGTTGTTCGCTTTCTCGAACTTACAAATGGCTAATGTGTGTTCAAATTCTACTCCACAGGTGGTTAATTTGATTCTTTCCAATATTCCTAAGGGTTTTTCCACATGACCGTCTGCTAATTGGAGCTTTATGCGTGTGGGTCATAAGGCAGGTTTTCCCCATTTTTCCCAAATCTCCTTGGTGGCAATTCCTACCCCGGCTCCCGTATCTAGGATAGCCTTGGTCATGTAACCATTGTGGGTGACAGGTAGACACGTATTACCTTCATCTCCTTCACTAAATTCTCCCACTTTATCAACTGGGATTTGTATTGTAGAGTTGTTTTCTTTTTCCTTTCCTTTCGTTTCTCCTTTCTCTAGCTGTGGTTCTAATTGGTTTGCTAACTGCCTCCATAATTGTGGTTTAAGTTGAAGCAACTCTTCTACCGTCAATTTGCATTGCACTTTTGTTTTCTTTAGTTCTGTTAGATTGTGTGAACTCTCTTCTGAGTTTCCTTTTCCCTTCCCATGTACTATGGGTGCTCGTATTATTATAGACTCCCTTTCGTATTCTCCCATGTAATTAGGCAATGTTGAAATGCTCAGGGTTTCCTCTCTACCTCTATCGAGTCTTGATACTTCCTCATATACTTCCTCCAGGTTGGGATGGGGTTGACAATCTCCCACATCTATTTCATCAAAAGGAGGCGGACTGACTCCATTCTTCTTCCATTGCTCTTCTCGGATTTTATTCCATAAGTCTTTTGGCCAATCTGCCTCTAGGTCTGGTATTATTGACACAGGTTCATCTTGTACTTTTATCCGTTCACCTTGGTCATCCCTCTTCCTCGGTTCCTTACCCTTGGATTTGATGCATTCTTCGTATCGACTATGTGCAATCCTTGTCTCTGGTAGAATTGGGATAGTCTTTTCTAGGGTTGCTTGTGCTACCTCTATAAGCTTCCTGCATATCGCCAGTCTTTCTTTTTCTAATCCCCCTTGAGGGTAGAGTTTTTCATGTTGCTCTATATTTGGGCCCATCTTGATTCTAGCTTGGTAAGCTTTCAACCACATGTCTAAGTCGTTTGGCTTTGGGTCAGCTAGAATTGATCCTGGCTTCTCTACCTCTTGAGTACGTGGTGGCTCAGGGATCTCCTTCCGAGTCCTTTGTTTTTTATGCTCATTCAAGTTTTTGGTTTGCTTCTTACTGTCTTGACTCTTATTTCTTGCCCATTTATCTTTGAGTTTTTCTCGTCTTTCCTTCCATTTTTGTACTTTTGTGTTCTGGGAATTCTCACATGGGTCCTCAGAATCCTCGACTACCTGAATTTTAGGGCTTACAGTTTTAGTGCTCTCTTGTTCCACTTCTGGTTGTTTTCCTTTTCGTTGCTTCGTTTGGGCTCTAGTGATGGCCTTTAGCGGCACAGTGTACTCCTTATCACTTCCAGATCCTTCTATGACCTCAATCACGTTGATTGGTGCAGTATCTTGGTTTTTTGTCGGATTCTTAGGGCAGTCTCTAAAAAGATGTTCCTTTTCGCAATCACTACAATATCCTTCCCAAATCCTTGGTGGTGGTGGGTTATAAGGTCGAGGGCATTCTCTAATGAAATGGTCTCCTCCGCATCTATAGCATGGTCCTCTCTGCATAGGTGGTCTAATGGGTGGTCTCATGGTTGGTTGTGCTTTAGGAGCCGTATACATTAAGGTGGCTGTCTCTACTCCATAAGTCTGATCATAGCCTTCATATCCATAATAAGCCGCATCATATGCAGATTCATATTCTAACATGTTGGCTTCGTATGGGTGGTAATCTCCTGGTGGCGGTTCATATCCAGGGTTTGTTGATTCTATGTTGGTCATTGTCGATGCTGGTACTATGGCTCTCTCCAAGTTTTCTTCTGGTTGAGCATACTTCACCGGTACTACTTGTTGAGGTTGCGACAGTTGGGGCCCTAGCACTGGTTGTGGTGGTGGATATGGTGCCTGTTCATATGGTCTTGATGCTCCTGCTGGTGTTGGATACGGGTTGTATCTTGGTATCTCTCTGCCTGGCTCCCTAGGTGAATATCCATATGGTCGATACTGCGGTGGTTGGAAAGGCCGTGCTTGCCGGTTAAATGGACAGTTCTCAGTAGTGTGGTTGGTGTATTTTTGTTCTATGTGGCAGTACAAAGAAGTCCCTTGTTGGTGCTGCCTATTGTATGGATACATAGGTTGTGCACCAGCCCCTCCTCTCACACACAAGTGTGTGGGGTGATCTCCTCCTCATAAGTTACATCTCCATAGCATAGGCACTCTTTGGGCCGGGTGTTGGTAAGCTCTTTGCCCCTGAACTCCTAGTTTCTTTGCTAATAGTTCCGCTAATTCTTCCATGTTACTGGAGTTGGATGTGATGGTACTCCTTGAATCTTCTGACTTAGTGAGGCTGGGTGTACTCTTGAGGTCCTTGGCTAGGTTATCTTCCAAATCAATACACTCTTGAAGGCACTCACTCACAGTTTGTAACCTCTTCACGTACACTAGCGTTCTTAGAGTTTCGTTTGTAAGTCCATCCAAAAATAATGAAATCATTTTTTGTTGCATGGGTCTCTCGGCAATTGGGCATCTATCCACATACTGATTGAATCTTCTGGCCACCGTCTTCACAGTTTCATTAGAGTTTTGTTTAAAGCTGTGGATTAAAGACGCAGAATTGTGTTTAATGCCTCTCTTTGTGAATTCCCCAATGAATTCTTGAAAGAATTGTTCCATGTTTCCAAATTGATTTGGATATAAGGGTTGGAACCAAGTTAGAGCCGTCCCTGTGAGGGTGAGTCCAAAAGACTCATACTGCACAAAGAAGTCATCTACTTGCTCTGCCCTTAGAACTTGTTTAAATTCTGCAATGTGATCATAGGGTTCCCCCAGTCCATCGTAATGATTTCTTACACACTTTGCCACTTGGATAGGTCTCAGTCTTCTCATTGGTTCAGGCGGTCTGGGCATTACAGGGAAGACTGGGACAGCTAGTCTCATTGGAGGTATTCCAGGCTGTCCTCCTACCGGTGGTCGTGGTCTGACTGGTGGTCTGTACTGATTACCTACCCCTGCGTGGGTCTGATTGTGTGTTTGCACTCCTAGAGTTGCAAATTGTACATGAGTATGGTTGGGCACACTTCGTTGGCTGGTCTGTCCTGATGTGGTATGTTCCGTCTCTTGTTGATTTCCAAAAGGATTTTGTGAGGTGGTTGCCTGATCTCTCTGAAGGAAATACAGGCGCACCCATGTATCTCAGCCGAGCCCTGTCTAAGACACTCACATGCCAATATCTCCTTTGATTTTTGTCCAAGTATGTGAGTCTAGTTTCATCGTCTGGGTCTTGTAGCTCATAAAATATCATGGGGCTTTCTTCTCTCCCTGGAGCAGGTAAGTCTGTTTGAAGCAATAAGTCTGATCCATGAATCATATAGACTTCCAACAAGTAGTCGTCTTGAGGTATCAAATCTCCTCTCAAGACTCGTGATACTCGGGACCTTCCCCTAGGGGTAGTCACTAGCTCTTCAGGGTGTGTTCTTTCGGAGTTGTCTGGTTCCACTAACTCTCCCCTTTCATTGATCATCTCAGGAAGTTCTGTCACAATGTAGATGTGACCAATTTTGTCTACGTATGCACCTCCCTCGTACTTGACAGCAGGTTGGGGTACGATCGTGGCATTCATGGAAGTTACCATCCTGGCCACAGATCTATTTAAGCCATCCAGGTAGATAGGGATCTCCTAGGCATTGGTAGACACATACTGTAAGGAAGTACGGTAATCTCCCTCAACCATGGACATGAAATTTCTATTTGGTGTTGGACCCTGCATGTCTTCCGAAGCCATGGGTATTTCCTCCTCGGAATCGCTTGAGGTCTCTGAGTAGGCGGAGTGGTGACTAACCTGGGTAGCACTTCCCACTGAGGATATGACACTTCTTCGGCTACTTAGCACTCTCCCTGATCTCAAGTTCATTCACCCTCCTAAGTCTCTCTAAGTCTCAGAGACTCTCCTTGTGTAGCTCTTCCAATGCCTCTAGTTACCTGACAAAGTGCTTCAAACACTCTGGCCGATACCACTTCTAGGCGATATTGCATTGGGCGATACCACAATGGCCACGATACGATACTTGGCGCTTGACGATACGATACTATCAGCAGCAGGCGATACGATACTGGACTATTGCCACGATACGATACCAACAATCGTCACGATACGATACCTGAGCACCTGCCACGATACGATACTACTTTTGGTCACGATACGATACCAACCTTTTTAGGCGTTACGATACTGGAAGTTCCTACGATACGATACCAGCTTGCTCAAGCGATACGATACTAGAACATGTGCCGATACGATATTAGTTTGGTATCGCGATACAATTCTCGACAAGGAGGCGATACGATACCAGACACACCACCGATACGATACTAACTTGGTATCGCGATACGATTTGATAATGAAATGATACGATACCCGAACAAGCGGCGATACGATACCACCAACTTGTCCGATACAATACTTGTTATGGTATCGCGATACTACTCTAGGAAATGGATGATACGATACTTGCTGGTCCTCGCGATACGATACCAGAGAACCAAGGTGATACGATACTGAAGATGGTATCGCGATACTACTCAGGCAAGCGGACAATACGATACCTCGGTATGTGCCGATACGATACCTCGAGGCAATGTGTGATCGCGATACCAACCTGGTGACACGATACCACAATGGTATCGCGATACCAAGACTGGTACCCGGCGATACGATCTCTCGGTGAGTATCGCGATACAAGGGAATTTTGGTATCGCGATACCAAAACTCAACCGATCGTGATACTCAAGCCAAAAAGCCTAAAATTTCAAAAAAAATTTGCACCCCCTTGCTCTTCTCACACTCCTCTTCACTCCTAGGTCCCAGTTCCTCACAAAGAAATTATAATAACAACTAATTTCCCCCCCGCGATACCGCGCATGCTTTTAATCACTTGTTTATGCATTTTTATTGTGTTTTTAGCAGATAATCATTGTGGGACCTTACCTTTGTATAGTCTTGCTTGCACCTTGGGCTCAAAAACTAGCTTAGAAGGCCTGCTCTGCACGATACTATGTGCACGATACCGATCGCTGCTCTCGGGCGATACCAGAACACCAAGAAGTGTCAAATGATTCAATTTTTTGGTTTTTATACTTTTTTGATAGAATTTGAACTTTGCTAATTTTAGGTGATTTTTGGGATTTTTTTGGTGATCTTGGCCTACTCCTACTTCACCTCTCTTCACTCCTCCTCTCCTTCTAACCTAACCCTAACTCCTCCTTCTCTTCCTTCCTACTAACCCTAAACCTAAAACTTATTACACACACCTCCGGGATGTGAAGTAACAAGTGCTGAAGTGATTGACTACTTGCCACAGGACGAATTCACTTCTACAAGTACGATTCTATCACACTCGATCTATAACCATCACGAAGGCACCTTGGCTGAGTGTTCCCTGGAAACGGCACCAAAAAATGTGTGTACTTGAGTCAAGAAGACTCAAGGACTCGTGCCAATGAGACTGTACCTCTATTGCAGCACAAGTGCATATAGTGGGAAATTAACACACATTTAAATGTCAATCCGATCGAACGACCTAACCAAGTGTATGAGGACATGTGCACACATGATGGAAAATGAAGTGGTTAAGCTTGCATGCATGAGAAAAGACTAATCCACCTCTCACACTCACTGAAATGCTGAAAGTGTCTGCCGTGATACCTCTTACAGCAGTTTTCAGAAAATCAAGGATTTCTCCCAGCTCCAAACTCTGAATATAGTCAATAGGTACTTGTTTCGAAGCTCTCGACGAGACGCATCTACTGGAAGTGGAGCAATCTACTGTGGCCACTTTTAGTTGTAGGTTTGTTGGAAGTGAGGTAGGCCCTTAGGCTCATGTCACAGGTCCATGGTTCCATAGTTCCATCCATGTACAACATTAATTCCAGCAATCTTCCATATTGACAAAACATGAACATACCACAAATTAATCATAAGAAGTGAGGTAGGCCCTTAGGCTCATGTCACAGGTCCATGGTTCCATAGTTCCAGTCATGTACAACATTAATTCCAGCAATCTTCCATATTGACAAAACATGAACATACCACAACTTAATCATATAGATGATGAGACAAAGATAGAGAAAGAATAGACGACATGTGTAGGTGTTACATAAGCCATCGCTTACTCATAGTATCATATATACCAATGTTCAATGTACAATGTGGGAGCAAAATTCTCAACCATTTTATGTGATGAGAAATAGATGAATGAGTGAATGTACAATGTAACAAACATATTCAGATGTGTGGGCAGTAATCTGAATATACATGAGATGTGTGACCTAATAGGTTATAGAAGAGTGAATATGAGTGACTGAAAGAGGAAGGATCAGTGTGAACGGAAATCCTCAAACTCATGTGAACACACCTTCTCAAACACCTCATAAAATATGCACAAAGCATATACGTACTGTTTCTCTTGTACCTATGCCGAATAGGACTCCTCCTGATATGAACGCCACAGCCTCCATAAACTTCAAGTAGTACCTGTGTGCATAAAGAGAATATGTACCTGAATACTTTAACATAAGATGTGAATCTTATGTTAAACTCCATCTAATGTCTTTGAAGTAGCCAGATATCTTCTTGTAGAAGACAATCTTCAAGTAACATCTTCTTGTAGAAGATGATCTTCAAATACGCCATGTAGATGGTCCCATCCAATGTCTTTGAAGTAGCCAGACAGCTTCTTGTAGAAGACAATCTTCAACCTAATATCTTCCTGTAGAAGACAATCTTCAAATACATCCTGTAGATGGGCGATCCTCACCATCAAGCTGCTAATGACCAAGTCTTCTTGCCATGAACAAGAGATAACCTCCTCTCCATGAGGTAGAGTGTGAGCACACCCTTCATCTTCTCCAAGAAGAATCACCAAGAAGAACTCCATAGCTGCTCCTCAACATGCTTCAAGTTAGCACCATGGCTGCCCCATGTGCTAGAAGAAACACCACCTCTACTGAGGTCCAAGCTCTAGAAAGCTTGTGTTGATCCTAGGTGAAGGATGATTAGAACAATGAGCTTGACCTTCTTATATAGGATGTTCTCCCCTCAAAAGATCCTCTAAAAAACACTACGATCGCAAATAAAGCAAGATCGGAAAACACATTTGCTAGCCGTATTCGAAAAGCATAAAACTTCATCGCGATCCGTTCGCTGTCCAATAGCTTTTAATTTGAAAAGCATAGTCCCAAAAGATTTTGAACAGCTCTGCCGTCTGCGGGATTTGAACCCGAATCGCAAGGATGGAAGGATGTCCACGTAGCTAACGCGCCACACATCGTTTGTTGTAGGAAATTAGACAGAACAGCTATAAATGTTGTGCGCGCTCGTCTGTTTGTAAAGCAACTTGTAGAGGAAGTCTTAAGGAACTATATAGTTGCTATATTCTCTAAGGAAGATTGACAAGCTTTGACCATTTTCCAACCAATGAGACATTGTTTTCCAACAATCCCCCCTGCAATGTCATATTGGTACAATCTGGACTAAATCTGCAATCTGTCACAAACTTCAAACTATCACAAGCTTCAAGCTTGTACTTCCAAACTTCAGAACTTGTTCTTCAAAAGTCTTCTTCAAAACTGAATTTGACTTTCCTTCAAAAAATCTGAACTTGCTGAATATGAACCATAATACTTGAGAAAATATGCAAACTAGATATCCAATAGTGTTCTCATCAAGCAATCACTGCTTGACAACAAATATAGCATGAACTGTATCTGAACCTGCTATCTCCTGTCTTCAAGAACCTGAAAACATACACTAGGATCCATATATTTGCATTTACCTTCCAAAAAAAAGTTTCTCAACGTACTTCTGCTGCGTCATGTAAATACACTAAACAAATCAAGAACTGAATCCTGGAACCTGTGACTGTCAACTCACAACTTAGTGTATTATGAACACTGCTGGTTCATCTTTGACTGTACTCAACTCAATATGAGTGAAAAAATCTATGATATCATCATGTCTTCATCCTTTAAATCCTTCATACCTCTTTCCTTCAGAACTTGGTATAAACATATATGTGCGCACTTTTGAAATATACCTTTCTGAAATATCAAGCTTCTCTTCAATAGAATTTTGGAACCTTCTCCTGAACAGGAACTTTCTCCAAACATTCTTCTTCTTCCTTCTTCTTTCAAAGCTGGAACATAAAGAGAACCTGACAAAGGAAATATAGGAATACCTGAAATAGGAATACGTGTAGGTATGACTTTGCATTCTTTTACATATGGCTGAAAATAAGTCTTCATGTTTCATCACCCCCTTGATGACTTAACACTAGTATCCAGTATTCTTCAAATATATCAGACTTTATGAAATGTGGAACGTCTTCCTTCTTTCAATAAATCTGATCTTTAGTAATCCATACTTGTATCTGAAACAAAAGTTTAGGATCCATATTTTTCTGTAACATAACAAGTATCTTCTTTTTCTCATCAACACAAATCTGATAGAATCTGAATCTTTGACTTACTTCTTCCAATGTTAAGAATCTTATCAAACAAAGGATAGACAATTGAATCATAAATACTCAAGATCATACAAGATCTATCCAAGATCAATGATCTCTCCTGTGTAGAATCTGCTCTTATCAAACCTTCATGTCTGAATGTTTGATTTGCTACCTGAATGTCTCCAAGTGTCCATGCTTCTCAAAAAGTTGTAAAACTTTTCTTCAAACAAATCCTTTAAGGAATCTGAAATTCCTACTTGAACCATAAGTGGACAAACTTCTCACCTTGAGAACTCCAAAAGCTGCAAGTTGATACTTCATAACTTTCATATTTTACCCGGGTGAAATGTGACAGTACCTGCTTGATTTTCTTTTGGCTAACTCCACTTCTCAATCAAGTGATAGGATATGATGGAACACCTTTTGGAATACAAACATGTATCCAAAAATCTAGACAATCATAAAAAGTAGATTCTTCAACTGACTGGTACATCAACAAGTCTGAATTTTCTGAAGTTTTCTGAAAGTACTGAATATGAGGTAACCTTTTCCAAACATAAAACCTCAACCCAAGTCTTCAACATCTGCTACAAAAAACTCTTTTATCTCAAGAGTTAGATAAAGAAGAAATATACTTCTCTGCAACTTGTCATATATCAAGTAGCTCTGTATTGACATTCCAAGAATTCTTTGAGGGAACATATAAGTTGCCCGCTTAAAAGCTTCATAACTCATATACATATGAGTCAAAACATATATCTGCTGCTTTTCTTTCTCTCAATGCAATTCTTTGTCAAATCTACTAAATCATGACCAAGTGTAATGCAAAACAAGAAACTGCTTCTTCTTTAAACAAGATGTTCTCGTAGACTTGTCTTTGGGTGTAGAGGATAATATAGGAAAAGTATATGGAAAATATATGAGAAAAGGAAGCCTTACTTTTCTTTTGGAAATGATGGACTTTCTTTTTCTGCATCTTTCTTCTACCTGATGATGTTAACATCTTCAAACTTCTCTTCCATACCTTTTGTTCTCTTCATCTTGAAGTAGTAAGCACTCTTGACTTCTTCAATTGAACTTTTCTCTTCCTCTAATGCTAAGAGTAAGAGATAAAACAAACATGGTATATAAATGGAAGTGAATATAGAAACATGTTTTATCATCTCCTCATATCTCTGAATCAAAATTCTGCTTTAAATGTCTGAAACGACTAAATTCACCAATCGTTGTCTTAATGATGAATTGCCCTTCTAGAGTTACCTTCTCTAGATACATTTGTACCTTGATATCCAACCAACTTACAACAGAAAATGGCTGAAAAAACTCATCTCATCTCTGCGCTTGTCTTCTTAGATGAACTTTCTTGCCATGAAAGAGATTTCTCAAAAACTCTCTAGAAAAACCTCTAGATACCTGTTTTGATGTAGCTAATGCTTTAACTTTCAAATGATGAAAGCGTGTAAAAGCAATCCTTGAATTTCTTCAAATCTCTTCATAACTGCTCTTCTAAGACATGACCTGCAAATGATAATCTGATAGTAAAAACTGATACCTGTGATTTGATGTTGATCTGATTTCTTCATCTTCTCTAAACCATTGTTCTTCCTTGAATTTGAAGTAGTCTTCTCTTCATCAAGTCTGGGTCTTCAAACAATACTTTTGTAAAGTATTTGCATACTCTTCAAAAATATTCGGCTGCTAACAGATCATCAACTTCATACTCCACACTGATGAATACACATGTAACTGAATTGTCTAATTCTCAAATCTCAACTCATCTAGATTAAGTGTGTATGTCAAATGCCAAATGTTAGAAGATGCTTTCAAATCATATGTTGTAAATCTGGAAGTCTTGGAACCTGGGATTATGAATGAGCCTTAATGCATTGATGCCAAAGATCTAAAGTTCTGCAAGAAGATGTTAGGTTGAAGATTGTCTTCTACAAGAAGCTGTCTGGCTACTTCAAAGACATTGGATGGGACCATCTACATGGCGTATTTGAAGATCATCTTCTACAAGAAGATGTTAGGTTGAAGATTGTCTTCTACAAGAAGATATCTGGCTACTTCAAAGACATTAGATGGAGTTTAACATAAGATTCACATCTTATGTTAAAGTATTCAGGTACATATTCTCTTTATGCACACAGGTACTACTTGAAGTTTATGGAGGCTGTGGCGTTCATATCAGGAGGAGTCCTATTCGGCATAGGTACAAGAGAAACAGTACGTATATGCTTTATGCATATTTTATGAGGTGTTTAAGAAGGTGTGTTCACATGAGTTTGAGGATTTCCGTTCACACTGATCCTTCCTCTTTCAGTCACTCATATTCACTCTTCTATAACCTATAAGGTCACACATCTCATGTATATTCAGATTACTGCCCATACATCTGAATATGTTTGTTACATTGTACATTCACTCATTCATCCATTTCTCATCACATAGAATGGTTGAGAATTTTGCTCCCACATTGTACATTGAACATTGGAATATATGATACTATGAGTAAGCGATGGCTTACGTAACACCTTACACATGTCGTCTATTCTTTCTCTATCTTTATCTCATCATTTTTATGATTACTCAAGTATTATGGTTCATATTCAGCAAGTTCAGATTTTTTGAAGGAAAGTCAAATTCAGTTTTGAAGAAGACTTTTGAAGAACAAGTTCTGAAGTTTGGAAGTACAAGCTTGAAGCTTGTGATAGTTTGCAGTTTGTGACAGATTGCAGATTTAGTCCAGATTGTACCAATATGACATTGCAGGGGGGATTGTTGGAAAACAATGTCTCATTGGTTTCCAACAAGGTTGAGTATAGGAAAGCCTTCATGGCTATTGTTGAGTGTGTGTGGCGCATACCCCTTTTTGCTGATTTGCATGTAATAGTTGTTTATTTTGCAACAACCATCTTTAATTATAGTGAGAGTGCATTGGTAGTTGTGAGGAACATTGCATGCCATGCTCACACAAAGCACATTGAGGTGCATGATCGTTATGTTAGGGAGAGATTGTCTATTGGAGAGATCAGCTTTGTTTATGTGCCAACACAGGATAACATAGAACTTTTCACCAAAGCTTTGCTAGGGAGAAGTTCAAAGCTTTTCTCAAAGCTTTGGACTTACTTCCTTTTGTGGATTGATTTCATTCCACATTGCTTGGCATTTCCTTATACATGAGTGTTAGCTCCTTGTTCACCACGTCACTCTCAAAGGGAATTTGTTGTTATATTTTGGTATTGATGTGTGTCAACACTCTTAAGACCATCATCACACTTTTTTCCCCTCTTGAGGAGGTTCTTTTAGGTGACTTGTATATATGTCTATAACCCTCATGGGCCACGTATCTGTGTACATTGACTTAATAATACTCTCAATGTTATGCCCCAAGCTATTTCTTCTTCCTCGTGTTCTTTGTGTGCTTTCGTAGTTCTCGAACTTGAACACATATATTTTAGTCACATCCTTCACCACTTCATGAACCTGAGATTCTTCTTATGTTCCTACTGCATTCTATCACTCTATCACAGAACCTCGTGCCGTTCATGGAATTAGAATAGGATTTATTTGTCCCTATTCCAAGAAAGTAAAATGTTGGTACTTTGAATTAACCCATCTCTACTCAACGATCCCTATTTGTCTCTTCGAGGCAATTCATGCATGAGAGTGAATGGGGGCATGTATTGAAGGAACTTAGGATTTGTTCATTGAGAGTTGGAAAAGCACTATATTGCTCTTCGAAAATGTCTATGGATTTGGGTCATGGAACTTCTCCAATGTTTCACTGCATCAGAGGCTCCAACTAAGCGTTTTGAGCTTCCCCGAAACTATTCCGAGTGTATTAGAAAGGACTAAAGTCAAATAAAAGTATTGAAAAAGAAGAAATAATATATATATATATATATATATATATATATATATATATATATATATATATATATATATATATATATATATATATATATATATATATATATATATATATATATATATATATATATATATATGTGTGTGTGTGTGTGTGTGTGTGTATGTGTGTGTATAGTACATATGTATAACTGTATCATTTAAGCTAGTTGTATGACTAAGGGTATTTTCTTGTTTATATCTTCTCAAACAAAAAAATTGTTGATATATTTAGGTAGTGATGTGTGTGAACACTCTAGGACCGCCGGGGCACTTTTTTCCCTCTTTAGGAGGTTTTTTTCCCTGGCTTGTATATACACCTATTGCCCTAATGAGATACTTATCTTTGTACATTCTCTAGTAATACATTCAGTATTGTGTGTTGTGCTCCAAGCTTCTTCTCCTTCCTTGTGATGTTCACGTGCTTCCGCAGACATGTATCTCCAACAATTGGTATCAGAGCAGGTCGTCGCTTCATCTAGGGCACCGTCGACACTCCTCCGGTTCCAGTCTCAGAATCGCACAGCGTGTTTGCGAAATCAAACATGCTTCGCTTTGTGGTGCCGAAATCACGATTTGAGCTCGTTTTGGCCTCCGAACGCACTATCGCAATGCTTGTGCAGGCTATTTTGTCTTTTTGTGCCAAAGATATATACAGTTTTTGTTCGCCAATATAAGCGTCTCGAAGTGTGCTACAGGTCTAGTAGAATTTGTCTCAATAGTTTCGTTCAACTTTTTGAGATACAGTCAATTTTCTGCATCAAGGTATTTTAGTCACCGATTATGGCTGAAAGCAGTGATGTATTCCGTATGCTGGCTGTTGAGGATAATTTGGATGGTACCAACCACCCATTATGGGCTTATATGATGTGATATGTATTGGTTGCAAAAGGACTGTGGAACATTGTGCAGGGTGTTGAAAAATGTCCTATCATACCTGCAACTATTACAACTGCAGGTACTGAAGCAGATGCAGAAGGTGTCGAAGATGATGATATTCTGCATATTCTTGTTCGTGTTGTAGTTTCTATTGCACCTACTATAGAGCAGATTCGTTGGGATGGTAGAGATGCTTAGGCACATGCATTGATAGCTTTGTTTGTCAAACGTGCCATTATTCCTCACATTCGCTCTTGCAGAACAGCTAAGGAGGCTTGGGATACACTTACCACATTGTACCAAGCTAGGAATGAGGCTCGTGTTGCTTACATTAGAAAACAGTTGGAGAGTGAGCACATGAATGAAGGTGATTCTATGGACAGTTTCCTAACAAAGATCAAAGACTTGAAGGAACAGTTGATTTTTGTTGATGAGGTTATACCAAATAGATCACTTGTGTGACCGTTTTGAATGGTCTTCCTGATTCATATTAGAGTTTTGCTTCTACTCTTCGGTTGATGATGAAAGGAAATCCAAATGCCTTGTCATTTGAGGAGTTAGTCTCTGTTCTCTTGTAGGAAGATCAGTCCAGGCAGAACAGATCTATTATGCGAGTTGCAGATCAAGCTTTCCTGGCTAGCTAGAAGGGCAATTTAAAGGAAAATGGAGCTCTTCAACTAGTAAGTAGAAATCTGCTAATTCTGCACAATCAAAGAGGGAAGACAAAGATGAAAAGAAATCAGAAAAGCAGAAATTGTTTTGAAAGTACTATAAAGGAAATGATCATATCATAAAGAACTGTCCTAAATTGGTTGCAAAAGAGGCAAAGAAAAAAGAGGCAAGAATGGTTGTTGCAGAGGCCTCTACTCCAAAAATAGAGTCTGCTAATCTTGTGTAGGAAGAAGAATGGGCATTTACTATTGTCTACAGTTTTGACCCATCTTCTCATGAGCAGTGCATGTCTGCAGTAGACTCAGATGTTTGGTACTTTGACAGTGGGGCGACCAAACATATTACCTCACAGCGCAGTTTTCTCTCTTCACTTGAGCCTTCCCCTACAGGGAATACTGTTACATGTGCCAACAACTCCTCTTATCCTATTATGTGAGTTGGTAAGATCATTTTGACTACTGTTGATGGTAGTTCTTTCACTTTGTCAGATGCTTTGTTTGTGCCACAGATCAAGAAAAATATGTTATCAATTTCTGCATTAGCCAAGATTGGCTTGGTTGTGAAATTTGTTGATGACAAGTGTACAATTCATGGTCTATCAAATGGAGACATGATTATTGCTTCTGGCATTTTATGTCGTGGGCTGTATAAGCTCATAGACTATGAAAGATGATTTGGCATGTGCACTACATGATTCTCATGCTATGTCAGATGCAAAGCTTTGGCATGCATGCTTTGTTCATCTGAATTTTGCTAGTTTGCTATGCCTGTAGGAATCTGAAATGGTGTCCTCTTCGCCCAAACTTTAGGCACCTTGAAAACATGTTTGTGAAGGCTGTATTTTGGGCAAAATGCAGCATTCCTGCTTTCCAAAAGATGGTTCAGTTCGGGCTACTCAGAAATTACAGCTTGTACATAGTGATGTCTGTGGTCCTATGCAGACACCTTTTGGAAATTATCTTTACTTTGCGACTTTCATCGATGATTTTTCTAGGAATGCATGGGTATATCCATTGAAGTCAAAGTCTAAAGTGTTCATGTGCTTCAAACACTTTTTGGTTTTGGCTGAAAATCTGTCAGCATGTAAAATGGGCACCCTCCGTTTCAATCGAGGGGGGGAATATATGTCTTCTGATTTTAATGCATTTCTGGTTGAACGTGGGATAAAACACCAGTGTGCAGTGTTGTATACACCTCAACATAATGGAGTTGTTGAACGAAAGAACATGTCACTCATGGAGATGGCGAGATGTATGGTTAAGAGTCACGCTTTACCACATAGTTTTTGGCTTGAGGTTGTCATGTGTACAACATATGTACTGAACAGGTGTCCCACTAAAGTGCTGCAATTTATCACTCCATATGAGGCTTGGCATGATTGCAAGCCATCTGTTGCTCATTTGCTCATTTTTGGTTGTTTGGCATATGCATTAGTGCCTGAACAACATCGCATAAAATTAAATGATAAATATGTAAAATGTATTTTTGTTGGGTATAGTTCTGAAAGTAAAGGCTATCGTCTGTATCATCCATAGACTAAACGCATTCTGGTTAGCCGTGATGTTGTTTTTGTGGAAGATGCTATTCAACCATTGCTTTCATGTACTAAGGAGACATCTGTTAGCTCCAAAGACATGTATGATACTTTGTTTTCTCTTTTTACAGGTGGATAGTCTAGTGCTGGTCCTAATGAGGCAACTTCTTAGCCTTTGCAGGTTTTATGTGATGATGCATATCATCCCATTTCCCATGTAGATTTACATGATGCACTTGTTGATGAGAGAGTTGACATTGAGGAGGCAAAAACTATGCCAAAATGGCTGGTGCAGACCTTGCGTGACAGCAAATTAGATGCAGCTCTGTCATATCGTACTCGATCAGGCTCTCATAGTGACTCTTTTGCATCAGATTGCTATGCTATGGCTGCATCTAGTCTCTATGATGAGAATGAGCCTGTTTCATTTGATGATGCACAAAATTCAAAAAATTGGATGGCTGCTATGCAATCTGAATATGATGCTATAATGAAGAATGGTACTTGGTCTTTATATGACTTGCCTCCTGGCAAGAAGGCCATTGGAACTAAGTGGGTTTACAAGCTGAAGTGTAAACCTGATCGAATGGTTGACAGGTATAAGGCTAGGCTTGTTGCAAAAGGTTATGCACAAGAAATAGGCATTGATTTTGATGAGATCTTTGCACCTACATGCCGTATGACTATTGTTCAGAGCATCTGTGCACTTGCAGCCCATCATGGTTGGAATGTACATCAGTTGGACGTTAAAATTGCATTTCTGAATGGTGACCTACATGAAGAAGTGTATGTTTTTAGCCCCGTGGCTTTGTGCAGAAAGGGCATGAAAACCAGGTGTGCAGGTTAAGGAAGGCATTATATGGTTTAAAGCAAGCACCACGTGCTCGGTATGAGAAGATACATGCCTATCTGATTGCACATGGTTTTGAGAACAGTCCAACTAAAAGCACCTTATATGTTAAGTGTGCTAATGATGTACTTCTGATCATTGTGGTTTATGTTGATGACATGCTACTCACTGGTCCTCATCAGAGGTATATTGCTGATTTTAAGGCTGATTTGCATGCCTCATTTGAGGTGTCTGATTTGGGGCATTTGCATCACTATTTGGGCATTCAATTTATGCATGTTGATGGTGGAATGGCCTTGTGTATTGACACATTATTGCAGTGTTTTGGCCTATAAACCTATTGCCACTCCTATGGAAACAGGTTTACGACTGAGTCTTCATTGAAGGGCTTTGGTGTGCAGAAGAATACGAGGAAGGAGGAGATGGAGGGAGAGAGAAGAGAGGAGTAACGCGTGGATATGCATGGGAGCCTCGAAACCCACATAATGATCTCTGTTAGCGGCCACCAGATTGGAAGTGTATAACTGAAATCTTGTTTCACACGTGCAAAAGGTTGTTACGTAGACAACTTGTACTCTTTTACAATGCAAAGTTGAATCGGTCTGCTGGCAAATTCAAGTTACGATGGTTTGGTCCCTACCAGATTGCTGAACAAGTGGGCCCAGCAACTTTTTGGTTGACCACTTTGACCAGAATTCCTCTTCCAAAGGTAATAAATGGATCAAAGCTGCGGTCGTATCAACAAGCATCTAATCCACACTGAAACGTTTCGCGGTTGGCCGCGTCTTTTGGCGTTCTCTTTTCTTTATTTTCTTTTCTTTTCTTTTTTGGCGTGCTTAATAAAATAAGTCTGTAAATATCCACGTTTTGATACCTAATTATGTCCACAGCCGCCCTGCCCTTTCCAGCTACTCACGCATGCACACCGAAGTTAAGAATTATCATCTCAATACCGTGCGATGATTAGTCATTCTTGATTGCTCTCCACTGCAACGCATCTACTTAAACCTTTTCTGTTTCACCGAAAATCGCTATTGTGTTTGTGTGATTTGTGTTATTGTGCGTACCCTGTGTTTTGTGTACTTGTGATTGCTGTCTCTGTGTGCGCCATGGAAGCTTTGGCTAACTATGCCGCCTTCCGTGATGGACTCCCTGCTGACGTAGGAGAGTTCCTGCGCATTCGTGGGCTATCCAATTTCGTTGAATTGCCTTGGCATTCAGTGGAATCCCACCCCTTCTTTGCCCAGATCATCTCCGCCATCGCCAACACACCTGCCACCGAGCAGAGTTGGCCGATCACCTCCCTACCATTCCATACACTGATCACCTTCCAAACATTCGCTGAGTCATTCCGACTCCCTTCGCAAGGTCGGGAAAATGGCCCGAACCTCCCCGTAGCAACAATGACCCAATTATTTCCTAGGTATTCGTCAAACGAATACGCGATCCTTTGTCGATCGGAACCTGAGAGATCAGCCCTCCAATTCTTAGTAGCTATCCTCAACCTACAGAAACGTACTTATGGAATATCTCGTCCCTTCTACTCCGCCATAGACTTAGCCGCCCGAGAACCAGTGAATTTTGCGTCCTATTTCTTCCATCGCATTCACAAAGAATGCGTAGCAATCATCAAACAGGTAAACAAGGGAGGAATGCCAAGATCGAGACTCCCTCATATCATATCCTTCCTGTTTCTGGCCATCCTTGCAGCACAACCACCACCCAGAGGCCCGGTCCTACGACATGAAGAGTCTGTGCAATTATGGGACGACGATGAAGAAGATGAAGAGGAGCTAAATCAACTCTTCCGTCGGAAGAGAATCAGGATCAGTTCTTCTGAAAGTGAAGCACAGGGATCAGCCGAAGGAAACAAAGATGATGACAAGGAAGAAGAAAAGCATGACGAAGAAACCTTCCACGACACCGCCACATCGATGCAGCATGAATCATCCGCGCAATCATCTTCACAAGGGCAACAAGAATAGGAGGATCATACTAAAACCGACACAAGCTCGTCAGAAGAGGCATCACAGCAACAATCGGAGCCGGAAAAACAAACAGATGAAGAACAGGTAGCTAAGGATATTTTTGACGAACTGCTCAAAGCAGTAGAAACCACAATTGCTGATACCGCCGACACTGCACAACAAACCGTAGATAAGGTAACGCCGTCTCACTCTGTCCTTCCCACTCCCCTACCGGAGCCGCCACTCGACCCCATTATCCCTATCCAACCCATCCAACCCAACGAACCCACTGACTCTTCATCCTCATCCCCCAACTACTCTCCACCGAACTCCGAGCAACTGCTCACCGCCTCCTCATCCCAACCTCAACCTCAGCTGCCACTTCCTTCAATCCCTACAATCTCTGAACTTGCAAACATGGGCCAACTATTAATTCAGTTATCACAGCAATTGCCAATCCAAATGAGAGAAGTCACCGATAATATTCGGAATGAGTTACAACACAAAGTGGATGTCCTAGAAGCAGATATCACGCCTCTGCAAGAAGAGATAGATGCGGTCAAAGCAGAAAACCATCAACTACACTCTCAAATTACCCATCTCCAAGCCCAACTTGCAGAACAACAGACAATTGCCGATCAGAGAGATACCGCATTGGCAGATCTCAACCAAAAGGACAAGTTACTAAGCGAAGCACAGGCCGAAAACAGTTAGTTGAAGCTCGATCTACAGGATAAAAAAGATGCCAGAATAGCCTTAGGTAATTTATTAGAAGAGACCAGAGTACAACTCGATGAAGTGGTACAGAAAGGCCAAGAACAACACGATCTGGCAATGAAGACAGCGGAAGAACTACAAAGATACAAAGATCAATTAGTTGATGTAAATAATATGCTCAAACGATATTTGTCAAAAAATGCTCAAACACAGAAGGTAATAACAGATCTACGCAGAGAAAGGGACGCATACTCCAGAACGATCCAGTTCCAGAATCAAGAGATCGAGAGACGGGAAAATCAACTGGACAATCAAAAAGAAAGAGTATCAGTATGGAAAAGCAGGTTGCAAAAATGAAGACATCCAAAGATGCGGTTTTGTCCAACGAACTCTACCTACAAGAAGCTTTTCTGCAAACGCAAGCAGAGATTTTGCTCACCGAAGCCATAGCCTTAAGTTCTGTAAGAATAGATGCATAGTTAATAGAACCGGATACACTCAAACAATTGTTAGAAACTCTAAAGAAAAAGATCGCGTGCACCTTTAGATTAGCCAGAAATATGTACTTAGAAGGCATTATAGATGAGCAGTAGTTTTGTAAAACCTACGAGTTCGAGTCCACCGTGCGTGCCAGAGTGTTAGCGGCCGCCGGATTGGAAGTGTATAACTGAAATCTTGTTTCACACGTGCAAAAGGTTGTTACGCAGACACGTTGTATTCTTTTATAAAGCAATGAAAAGAGATGCTCAGTGACGTTCGAGAGATCACCAGACTGTCTATCTGGGTGATTTGTCTGTAGCGTTACTGTGTGTCGAGTTGGTTAATTCAGAGTATCTTGTCTAAGTTCTAAGTATTCTGTGTGTATCTGTGTCTCATCTTGTCTGTTGTCTGTTGGTATCCATTGCGGTCGTGAGTCTCAGTTAGTTCGCGTATCGTGTTGTCTCTTTTCTTGGAATGTTCGAGCTCATGTCTCCTTGGAACATGAAAATAGGTATGAATTGCATCTTCTATGAAGAAACATCAAGACTAACCAAAATGCATTTAATATGTGGATGATATAAACGATAGTCTTTTCTTGTAGAATTGTAACCAAGAAAAATAAATTTCACGATCTTATGATCCAATTCTATGTGTTGATGTTCAAACACTAATGCATATACTAAACAACCAAAAACACGCAAATGAGCAACATATCACTTGCAAACATGCCTAACCTCATATGGAATGATAGATTGTGATGCTTTGGTGGTACACCCGTTAAGTACATAAGTTGCATATATAACAACCTCAAGCCAGAAGCTATGTGATAAAGCCTAACTTTTAGCCATAAACCTTGCAATCTCCATGAGAGACTTGTTCTTCCTCTGAGAAACTCCATTTCATTGAGGTGTATATGCACGTGTACACTAATGTTTTATCCATGCTCTACCATAAATGCATTAAGATCAGAAGACATATTCTCGACCCCTCGATCAAGATGGAAGGTTCCCATTTTACATGTTGAAATATTTTCAATCATAGATAAGAATTATCTAAAACACATAAACACTTTGGAAATTGATTCAATGGATAAACCCATGCATGCTTAGAAACTTCATTAATGAAATTCATAAAGTATAGGAAATTCCCAAATGAAAGTGTCTGCATGGGACCATAGACATCATCACTATGAACAAGCTACAATTTCTGTGTAGCTCTAATCGAACCATCTTTTGGAAAGGAAGAATGTTGCATTTTACCCAAAATATAACCCTCAAAAATATTCTTAGGAGTTGCCCCAAGTTTGGGTAAAGAGGATACCATTTCATATTTTTACAAGCAAAATCAAACTAACAAAATTAAAATGAGCGAATCGTGCATGCTTAAGTTTTACATATGAAATAGCTTAAGAATCATGAACTACACATGTTGAATCATTCTCGCTATGACTAAAATCTTCTCTTTTTATACACATCAAATGCTTTTGAATTTTGAATTTCCCACTCCTAAAAGTGTTCTTACACTTTAGGGGTGATTGGAAATGATTCCTTCACCAAACAAGTCGGGGCATGGCTTCTCCTAAATTCACGAGATTCCTTTATCTTTTTCTCTTACAATTATCCAAGGTCATAAAGTGAAAACATCAAGCTTGTGTTCGCATACACTTTCTCATGTGAGTTGAAGTAGTATGGGGTGCAGTCCTAAAAGATTTGGCCAAGCACTTAGGCTTCCCAAATGTCCCAATAGCTCCCCCTCAAGCCTAAGATGCTTGATTGTTCAATCCTTCATAATTCTTGCAAACCAATCATAGATTTCAACCTACTCAATTTGCTTCCATCCAATGCCTTTGTCATCATGTCTACACATTTTTGATGTGTAGATACATATGAGAGTTGTATCTCCTTAGTAATGATCTTTTATTTGACATAGTGGTAGTGTACTTCAATGTCTTTGGTCCTGGCATGGTAGATAGGGTTAGAAGCAAGATGTAGTGAGCTAATGTTATCACCAAAGATGTGCAGGTTGAAGTATTCAACCCTAAATCAGAGTATAGAGTTTTGATCCACATAGCCTCTTGAGTAGCATTTGCAAGACCTATATATTTAGCTTTGATTGATGAGAGAGAAACTATAGGTTGCCTCTTTGATGACCAATAAATCAATTTGGTACTTGCAAATGTGAGATAGCCTGAGGTGCTTCTTGTATCATCTTTGGAACCTACCCAATCTGCTTGAGAGAATAATTTGATATCTAAATCAGAGGTATAAGGGTAATATAACCCTTCATCAATTGTACCCTTTAAGTACTTCAAGATTCTTTTGGCTACTCCATGTGAGGCTTCTTTGGAGTGTGCATAAGTTGAATTAGCACACTAACTCCATAACATATGTCAACCCTAGTTAGGTTAGCATAGTTCAAGCTACCTACAAGACTTTGTGGATACAGCTTCTGCCCATAGGTAATTGGGCAACTTTTTCTCATTTAACATTGACCTTACAACCTCTACTTTGGTTCTATTTCTCCTTTTTGCCAATCCATTTTGCTTTGGAGTATACCTTGTTTTAATATCTCTTTTGATGCCCCTCTCTTGGAGATAAGCATCAAATTCATGGGAGAAATATTCTCCCCCTCCATCTGACCTTAGCCTCTTCAAGGTTTTACCTATTTGATTCTCAACAAGTGCCAGATATTTTTTCAAAAAAGAGAATACTTCATCTTTGTGCTTCATAAAATAGATTATTGTCCATCTACTGCAAACATCAATGAAAGACACGTAGTATGTGGATCCAGAGATAGATGGCTCCTTGTTAGGACCCCATACATTTGTATGGACTAACTCCAATAGTTCTCCATGGATGTATCCCTTCTTGGTGAATGGTTGTCTATGAGACTTGCCAAATTGACAAGCACTTCATTTGTAAATCATATGTTGCTTGGAGATATTTGACAAGTCAAGCACACTTTGATCCCTACTAATTTGCTTCAAGGCCCTTTCACCTACATGAGCTAGCCTCTTGTGCCACATCTCTAATTTTGATAATGTATGACTACCATAATTAAACAATGCAATGTTCCTAGTGTCTTGGAGCTCAAATGTAAATAATATAATTGAATTTTATCCTCTTGCTATCCTCTTGAATCCTTGATGTGGGTCCTCCACATATGCTCCATGCTTTGTTAATCTGACTTGCAAACCTTTCTCAACAATCTGGCCAACACTTATGAGATTCTTTGTTATGGTAGGCACATACAATACCTTGCTCAATAAGTTCATATTACCATATGAAGTTTTTGCATTTCTAATCTTCTCCATTGGATGCCTTTTGTCATCTCCTGTTTGGACTTCATGTCTATTCCTTGGATCCTCCAAGTCTGAGAGTAGAGCTACATGTTCATGTGCTTTACCTTGCTTCATAGTCATATTCATTAGAAGTAATGAATCCTCTTGAGTTTGATCATTTGCATAGTTGTTGTAGTCTCTCCTTCCTCTATATCCTCCTTGATAGTTGTTGTTATATGAATTGTTGTTGTAGCCATTGTTACTGTTGAACATTCCTCTTGAGCTTCCATATCCACATCTGTTGTAGTCTCTTCCTCTTTGATTTCTAAGGTTCCTAAAATGATGCTCAGTAATGTGGTTAGTCAAGCCACATATGGCACATGAAGAGGAGATTTGAGATCTCCCTCTACCTTGTCTTCCTCTTCTGCCTCTTCCTCTTGAACCTCTACCTCTACCTGCAAAATTTTCTTGAGAGGTACTACCTTCATCATCAGAATTTTTGCTTTTGCCTTTACGATCTTTACTCTTGTTCTTATCTGTGTATAGGGTAGAGGATTGATTACCTTTTGAGTTGTCTCCATTCTTCATATTTGCCTCATGTGTGAACAATTGTCCCATGAGAGCGTTGAAGTCAGGAACCTGCATGTCCATGTATAGGTCCATGGCTGTGGTGAAAGTTTCCCATTTTTCATCTAGCTTTATTCCATTGATCACTTGCCTTACTATCTGCTCTTCATCTATGACTTATCCAATGCTCCCAAGTTGATATGTTAAGTCCATCTTGGTGGCGAAATCAATCAAACTTTGTTTGGGCATCTTCTTGAGTGTGGTAAACTCCATCTAGAGTTGGTTTTTCCTAGCTTTAGTACTTGATGAAAAGAATGCCTCAAGAGAATTCCATGTCTCTCGTGAAGTCTTATAGCTCCTGATGTGTGGAAGTAAAAAATAAAAAATTGAGTTAAGAATGTATGAACTGGATAGAGCATCCTTTGAGCACTGTGTGGTTAACCTCTCTTGTTCTTCTTGAGTTGGTTGTCCTTTGCTTCCGAGGATTGGCATCATCTCATCTCCAAAAATGTAACCATGGAGATTTCTCCCTTGAAGATTTTCTTCCATTCTAAGTGACCAAGATTAGTAATTACCTTGATCCAATTTGTCAATGGATGAAGGAAATTCATCTCCCATGTTGAGTTGATGTAGCTCTAAGACCACTGTGAGGAGATGTTCGGATACACTCCAGAGAAGAGCTGGTGTTGCACAAAACCTGCTCTACACCTACCAATGTGACTTCAGGGATTCTTAGGAGACTCCTTGAGCTTCTCAAATATACATTTAGAACCATGATGCACCTTGGAACATTATTCTAAAAAGTTCATGCCAAAAAAGATGACTTGCATGTACTAGGTTTGTGAAGAAACCTTCTATTTTGGAACTGTAGGTGCTCAGTGTTTTACTCAAAGCTCACAGCATGGTATGAATTGACCATAGAGCTTTTGCACACATCTAGCTAAGTGTATAGCTAGCTAAGAAAAGTTATTTCATGAATTTAGAGGCACTATACATTGAGCAATTAGTTTAAGAGCTCAAGGGGGTCATCCCGACTTTTCAAGAGCAAGGTGATGTGTAGACATTGTCAACTTCATCAGTACATATCTTGAGATTGGCTGAACCAAATCTAATGAAACTTTGTAAATTCATAGTAGACACTTCATAGTAGACACTTTGTAAAATTCATCAAATAATGAAGTACATGATGAGAAAACACTTCTACAAAGTCATTTAAGTGATGAAGAAATGATAGAGAACAGTAGACATAAATGATCATGAAGAAATGTATCAATTAGTAAGTGATAATGCACATATGATACATGGGAAGTGTAGGGGACTAGTCTTACATAAATTGAGCTCAAGTTATGCCCAATGGTGTAGTTCAATAGCTCTCAATGATAGCTCATATCCCCGCAACTATAATCTGCTCTTTTTATAAACATCAAATGCTTTTGAATTTTGAATTTCCCAATCCTAAAAGTGTTCCTACACTTTAGGGGTGATTGGAAATGATTCCTTCACAAAAAAGTCGGGGTTTGGCTTTTGCTAAATCCACAAGATTCCTTTATCTTTGACAACAGTGTGCCTAATGAGGCTCTTATGGCTGATTCTCTTTCCCACACATGGTTGTTAGATTCTGGTGTTTCTTTCCATGTGACACCACATAGAGAATGGTTCTCTACTTATGCAACAAAGTCTCTTGGTACTGTGAGACTTGGTGACTCTTACCAGTGTGATGTTGTTGGGATCGGAGATGTGGTTGTGTTCATTGATGGTTCAAAATTTACTATGCATAATGTATGCCACGTACCTCAGTTATCACATAGCTTGATGTCAGTTGATCAACTTGATGATACAAGGTGGCTTTCTATGCTCAATCCTTTTGCATATCAAAGGGAAATATGGTTATGCAAAAGGAAGTAAAGTTGGCTCACTTTATCCTTTATTTGTATCATAAAAAGAACACTTGTTACCTATTACTAAATAGCCTATGGATTGTATTTGGCATGTTTGTTTGGGCCACATGTCTCATAGTGGAATGGAAAATCTTTCTGGTTCTGGATACTTACTTGTGTTATCTTTCTTTGATTTTTCATTTTGTGAGCATTGTCAATATGGAAAGCAAACTAGTAGTGTGCATAAAACACACATTAACTCTTCAATTTAGCCTTTAGATCTCATTCATACACATGTGTGTGGTCTTATGTCCACAAGGTCATTAGGTAGTTCTCTTTACTTTGTCACTTTCATAGATGATGATACTAGAAGAGTCTGGGTATGTCCTATCGATTGAAGGATGAGGTATTCCCTATTTTCAAAAAATGGTTTGCTTCAGTTGCAATTGAAAAAGGAACTAAACTTAAGGCTTTATGTTCAGATAATGGGGGTGAGTATAACTCACATGAATTTAACATTTTCTATCAATCTAGAGGAATTCGTGGAGAGTTTACAGCTCCTTATATCACACTATAGAATGGTGTAGTTGAAAGGATAAATAGAACTATTCATGATAGAGTAGTTTCTATGCTGCATCATGCAAACCTTTCACAAGGCTTTTGGGCGAAAGCAGTATTGGCTGTAGTTCATTTGATGGTGGTTGGGCTTCGTTCTAGCATGTTTACAACAACTTTTGGCATTATTTTTGGGAATGTGCTGTTGTTGAAGGTCTCGATTGAAGATTGAAACTTGGAAGAGCAGTAAGAGTGCCTTGTTGGAGGTGTTTGATGATGTATTGAATTATTCAAGAGTATTTTGCACATTTTCATCGTATTTTTAAGGTTCTAGTCTCTGTTTCAGTCTTGAAGCAGGTGGTCATTTGCATATTCATCTCCATATTAGGGTTGTTCCTTAGCTTGTTTTGGTATTGTAGGTGCTTTAGAATAGTTTTCATTTTCAAAACAAAAAAGGGAACGTAATGTCACCAAGCCTTAATCGGCTATGAGCTCTTTGAAGAAAAATACACGCAAGGTAGTTAGTTGGCTATTGTGTGCATTCTGAGTGCTTTCGTGGAAGCTTTTGGAGCCTTCTGTTGTGTGCCATGTTGCAGGAGTCCATGAGAGGCTTAAGGAAAGGAAGAAACAAAGAGAAAAACGGTGCTCTCTATTGTGTCCACATGTCCATCATCGGGTTGCAAGAGGAGTTATGACCTTCATTGCTATCTCTATCCTTTTTTGTATTGAAGGGGGTAAGATAACGTTGATGAGTCTTTGTGGGTAGTGAAAATACTTGGATTCTTGTATTATTGAGGGGCTTGCATAGAGCAATCATTAGACTACAAGGGGGGATAAGCAAGGCACCAAAAAGTCTTCTATTGCATTTGGACTTTTGGAGCAGTTAATAGGGAACAAAGGGGCCCTTATTAGGATGATTTATGATTATGGGTTATTTGAATTTCAATAAGGAATGCTTTTGCATTCATATGGAAAAATAAGGAAGAGGATACATTAGAGTTTGTGCTAGTGCCATTTAATGATCTTCCAACAGAACTAATTCTAAGTTATGGATGACAAACCAAGAATTACTTGGAGTAGGATGTAGAGATATCATTCTGTTACCGAGAAATACCATCCTCAAGACTTATCACCTTAGCATGGCATTTTTGACACCTCTGATCCTAAGTCTCTCTACTTTATTAGCATGGTATTTGTGTGACAATGTAGCATGTATGCATGTACATCTTTCTGTGCACTTGGCCAATAAAAGTGTCTTTTGACTAACTCATAAGTTTTATTAACACTTGGATGTTTGGGACTTGGAGCATCATGGCATTCAACAAAACTTGTTGTTTAGATTGTAAGTTACTTGATACACAAATCTTTTTTTTCAAGTACTCATCTTGGATTTAATAATGCTTGCATTGCTTATCCAAGACGTCATTCATTTGATTTGATCTATCAACAATAACTTGCCAATGTTTATTATATCTTGGATCGTCTTCACATTTTCCAACAACAACTATAGAGCTGTGTAAAAACTATTGTGGCTTTGGCACCAAACAAATAGTGAAACCATTTCCTTAACACATTCATGATAGCAAACATTTTGCATTTCTATGTAGAATAATTCTACTGAGTTGGATTGAATTTCATACTCTCAAATGCTATATCCGTGACCATCTTGTATTAATACAAGTCCAACTGCATACATATTGACATCAATTTCAACCACAAATGGTTTATTCATATCTATAATTTGTAGAACCAGGGTCGAAGCAACAACTTGTTTAACAAGTGAATCTTCATTATTCTTTATCTTTAAAGGTATCACCTTAAATAGTGGTCCACGTTCATTGGGATCATAAAGGATTTGGGAAAAACTAACCTTCTAAATCACTTGTGGGACTTGAACACAAGACCTCCTTCTTTCCATCCTTAAGAATTAACCACTAGGCTAAGTAATCTTCTTGAACTAGTACTCAAAATCTCTTAATCTTATTCTAACTTCTCCAAGTCACTTTATTCTAACTTCTCCAAGTCACTTCACCTAATAATGTATGTATGTATATGCATTACCGCATAGTTGCATATACATATACATGTATATGCATGTATAATTGCGCATAGATTAACACTTATGCACATATAGTTATATATGTGTGTGTATATATACAAGAGATGCACTTAAATTTATTTATATGGATATTTATAGATTGGAATATATACATTGCCTTAATGCACAAAGATGAGAGGTTCTTGACAAAAAACAGCTCAAGACCAGCCTAAATAACTCTAGAGATTTTTAAAAGACTCTATGAGTTTGTCATCTTGAGAAAACCTTCTATTTATGGAAGAAGACACTCATAGCTTACTCAAAGTTCATAGTCTGGTTTGAATTGACCCAAGATCTTTTGCATACATTCAAATGAATTGTTGACTAAACTATACCAAACTATTTCATGATTTTAGAAGAACTATATTGAGCGCAATATGCATAATAAGTCAAGGGGTGATCTTAACTATTTAGGAGGATGAAGATGCACACACACTCACCTTGATATGTTCATCACTCAAATTGTATACCTCCAATGAATAGCAAACTTTGTAGGCATACTCATGTGACCTACATGATCCAATCAATAGATCAGACAATAAAACCATACACATGGTGCAATGACTCAACCAAGATGACAAACGTCAAGTAATGGATTGTCATTGAACTTGAATTCCTCCTTCATTTGTACCTTAATCCTACTACTACCTTCAGCATCATTACCTATGAGTATGATCATCTACGTATACACAAGTATATGACTTCTCCATATGTGCTCTTGATAAAGAGTGAAGGACCTGTTGGAGTTTGAGGTCTATGAGAGCACGCGGACGGCACAAGGACGAAGAAGAAGCTTGGAACACAAAACACAATATTTAATGTATTACCAAGAGAATGTACAAAGATAAGTGACCCATTAGGGTTATAGGCGTATATACAAGTCGGGGGAGTGACAACCTGCTCTGATACCGATTGTTGGAGTTAGAAATCTGCGAAAGCACGCAAACAGCACAAGGAAGAAGAAGAAGCTTGGAGCACAACACACAATACTGAATGTATTACCACTAGAATGTACAAAGGTACGTTAGGGCAATAGTTGTATATACAAACCGGGGGAAAAACATCCTAAAGAGGGAAAAAAGCGTTCGGTGGTCCTAGAGTGTTCACACACATCACTACCTAAATATATCAACAAGGAAATTTAACGACATGAAGGGAATTTGTCCTCGATGCAAGAGAAATTGTGTGAAGGGAAGAGCATAAAATGCTGATGCATTTGAGAAAGCCACAAGAGTTTGTTGATCCAGACATGCTACAGCCTACCAAGTTTAATGAAGATGTTTCGCAATGCTCAACTCTCCATTTCATCATGTGACCTTTACCTGCTTGCATCAAGCTCTTCTCATAAGTTTAAAGGATAGAGGATTTCTCATTGATGTTTGAGCCCTACCAAAGATGCTAGATATGCGAGTTGACCAGGCATTCACAATGGTACACCGTTGAAACCCAAAATCATTTTCTTGTACGAGTTGAGAGGTAATACAAATCCTTATGATTATGTCGATTTGGTAAAATTACTACTATTATAATAAGCACTCTATGTTATAACCACTATACATATTTTGGAATCACTCAAAAAAAAAGGTTTGATTTACACTTTATGAAGTTTTTGTTGTTCTCAAGTTTGTCAATGTGGAGTATTGCTTCTACATGGTCTAATGCCTTCTATAATAAAGGACTAAAAGAAAAACAATCAAATTCAGTACAGGCTTAGAAGGGTGAGTGGTGTTTCTAGGGAGAATCGAGAGGGGAGTTAAGTGGTCAAGCCAAATTTGACATACGCTTCTTGGAGCTCCCTACTTGCTCCCTCTTCTTGTCTGTCCACTTTTCTGATGTGCTTCCATGCTTGTGCTTGACCTTGAGTTCCAACACCCCTCCCCCTTCTCGAGTCTGTTGGATTCCAGGGTGAATGTGTCATTGTGAGCTTCCAAAAACTGCTAGTTGCTCAAAAGAGGTTGTCAAGGTTGATTTAGAGAAATTGTCCGTGGTGGATTGCTTCCTTCCTATCGTAGTTGTAACCTAATGCCCTCTAAATCTTTCAAAGATGTTCACATTAGTCATGCCAAGTAATCATAACCCATAGTGAATGACAGGTAAGTGTTTTAGTGAATGGGTTGAAGAAAATATGTGCCTTGTGCATGGTCTTGTAATGTGGCCCTATGCATGCTTACTTGGGGAATGCATCTCAAACGTATGGTGCAAAAAATTGGGTCTTGAGCTAAGTGCTCAAGGGTATGCTAGCAAAGAGGTTTCCTAATCTACCAGTGTTGTCGTGATACCCAAGTAAAGGATGCTTACCATGAAAGTTCGATCGATATTCTGCTCTTCATGTTGTACTCCCATCATAGTGATTGACCAATGGCATATCTTTCGTAGTTGATGAATGTCCATCTTGATGATACACTGATGAGATTCTTCGAGTGCATGGTCCTGTCCCCTCTCTTCAAAGCAACATTTGTCAAATACCGAGAATTGAATTTCTTTATATTCCTTGACAAACAACATTGGGTAATTATACCAAGCTTAGTTTCACATATTCTCTCTGGCTCGCCATAAGCAAGAGTCTTCTCACCCAGTATACATACAAGGTTTTGCAGGGTACCAGAACTACCCCTTGCAGATATCTCCTTGAATGCTCTTGTACAGACAGAAGTGAAGCATCGCTCAGGGTGCAGACCTTCAATCTCTTCCCTCCTACCATGGTAAGGGGAACAATAGTTGTGGATGTCATGTTCATGCCACGTTCTGGACATCTACTAGATAAGGTAGCAATAATATCGTCTGCTAGCCAAGACATACTTCTATCCAAACTGATAAATGTCCAATCATCAACAATTCCACCTTCAATGAAGTATGACATTCATGTTCCATGAGCCAAACCTGGGAACAAGCTCTCTCTATCTTTTTTTTTTTTGAAACAATGTCACCAAAGAAGAAGGAAGATGTTACTATCAATAAAATAATGTACATACGTCAAAATGTGTCTCATGTGCTTGGGATTCTTAAATGTGTCTATGCAAGGCCGTGTAATGTGACCCTATATTAATGCATACTTTGGAAATGCATGACTTGAATGGTGCAAAGGACAAGGTTATGCCAAAGGCACATGGTTTTCACACGTCGAGGCTTCTCATGCTACTTGGAGATGTTGATGTAAGCTATACCTAGAGGTGTCCATTGGACCTCGAGATGACAACTAATCATTCCTTCTTATATGGATCCATTTGAGAACCATGTTTGGCTGTGTAGAGATCACCTTAGGCTTCTTCATCTTCATATGGTTTCCTACATTCTGTATCCTACGTGGTTGGTTCTTTGGTTCTGTGGGGGCTACTAGTGCTTTTGGCTTCCATACCCATACCATTGTTGTTGGTCTTCTAACTTTTGTTGAAGAGGTGAGTTGGTTTGCTTTTGGTCTTGGTGTTTGGTTCTGACCCTTACCTCGCCTTGGCTTCTTTGTTGAGACTTTTCTCATGTGGGAGAGCATAGGTTGTTGTGTATTTAAGAGCTTCTTGAGTACCCATATTTTTAATTTTCCTTGTTGAACTGCAGCTAATTTTTTAGGCACCCAAACTTGTCGAATACCTTGTGGTTGAGCTTGTCCTAGTTTCATCGTTCGTCTTCTAGCCTGGTTGCCTTGCATGGATGGGAATTGTGGGGGCAAGGCCGGTGGTTTTCCTCCTTTTTGTACCTATATTTGCTTCATGCTCAGAAGTTCTTTCTTGTTGAATGGTGTCTTTCTATTTGATATAGCAGTTGCCTTGAACTGTTGTGCTTGGCTTTGTGGTGGAACTACTATGGCTGCGTTAGTCTTTGAAGAAGAAGAGAGCTCACCTTAGAGTCTGTTCTTCCATGATTGACGCCCTCTGCATCATAGAGCTTTTGCCACATACAACATCTTCTTCTATAAGATTAATCTTGGAAGAACTAAGAGAATGTGTGACACCTGGATTTGTTAGCATGCAGTCCTCTAATTCTAATGTAATGCACCATTCATGTACCCAAACTTGAAGAAGTTGATTTCTTAGGTTTAGGTTGACTTCATGGTCATAGATCCAATCTTGACCCAAGACAAGTGGTTCTGTAAGATCCTCATCTTGACACACTAGCATTTCGATTCTCATTGGGACATCTTGGAGATAGATGGGAAGTTCCATCTCACCCAAATAAGGGGTTTCCACACCTCCTATACCTATGAGATAGGTCTCTATGGGATTGATGTTCAATTGAAGATCTTGGCAGTATAAGAGTCTGATTGCGCTATTTGCTGCGCCTGAGTCAATCAATGCTCTCACAGTCCTTACATTCTTTCCTTGTCCTACCTCTATGGTCACAAAGGGACGTCGATCGACTATTCAAGAGGCAATTTCACCTGATGTTTGGCACATGGCCATGTGATACTGAGGGGCTTTTGGATTGACATCTAGGCCTAATGATCTTAACTTATTTCGCTTAATGCGTTCTCTAGCCTCTGCATGTGCTTCTTTTGTAACCCTTAACTCTTCGTCTTTTCTCTTCTTAGTAGTGTTGGGTCTCATTAGCATATCCTCTGTAAGAGGTTCTTGATACATCTTGACTCTATATCCACTAATATAATTTGGAAAGATGTCACCTTCTTGGGTGGCCAATTGAACTGCACCGCTAGTGGAAATTCTATTAATGATCATGGGTCCATGTTCTCGTTTCTCGCATTTTTGGGCATGTTGTTTGAGTGTATAAACCAACAATAGGTGTCCCTCTTTCAATCCTCTATCATTGATGTGTGCATCAAAATGTTCCTTTTGTCTTTTCTTTGCAGCATAGATGCCTGCTGTCGCTCGTAGCAGATCAAAGATCCTAGATGACAACTCGCGTCCATTCCACTCATGCTCTTGTTCTACTTTTAAAGCTGGGATTAAGAAATCTAATGGTAGCATAGCATTCTATCCAAAGACCATCTGAAAGGGGGTGACATTGAGTACTATTTTGTAGGCATCTCGGTAAGCCCAAATAGCATGATGAAACTATTCATCCCAATCAGAGCATTTATTATTGGCCAGTTTTGTCAATACACTACATAGGATCTTATTTGTGCTCTCGGCTTGTCTGTTAGCTTGTGGACGATAGGGGGAAGACTTCTTATGTACAACCATGAATTCTTGGCGAAGATTCTCCATGACTTTGTTTAAGAAGTGCATACTTCTATCACTTACTAAATCTATCCGTAATCCATATCTAGTGAACACATTCTCAAATAAGAACTTAGTTGTCATTTGAGCATCATTCTTAGTCGTGGCTTTTAGCTCTACCCACTTTGTAAGGTAGTCTGTGGCTACAATAATGTATTTGGCATGGGAGTTTCTAGATGGGGGGTTAATGGGACCTATGAAGTCTATACCCCACTTCGAGAATGCACGTCCTCCCATCATTGGTCTCAAAGGCATCTTGTCTTTTCTGATAGGATATTGTGCACATTGGCACGTGTCACATTTTTTTCACATAGGTATGTGCATCCATATGAAGAGTGGGCCACCAAAATCCTGAGAATAGAATGGTCTTAATTACTCGATCAGGACCAAAGTTTCCATCTGCAACGCCACTGTGTGCAGTTTCTAAGACTTTCAAATAGTCTAATTCATGAATGCACAATCTTAGGTAAGCATGTTTGCCTCTTCGATATAGGTTATCTCCAACTAAGGCATAGTCCTGAGCCTCTTGCTCCATGCTTTGTTTTCTTGCTAGATTAACCTCACTAGGTAGTGTTCCTGATCTCATAAATTCTACCAATGGAGCACTCCAATCTAGAATTAGTGACATGTGATAAAGGGTAGAATGCTCCACTTGGAGTTTTTCCTAGCACACTTGACAATTCTTAATCCATTCATGTATTTCTTTGTCCATGCTAGGCCAATACACTCCTAAACCTTTCAGATTTTGCAATGTTTGTTGTTTAGAATAATGATTTCCTAGCAATCCTTCATGAGCTTGTTGCAACCAACTACTATGTTCATTGTCCTCAACACAACAAGCTAGTACACCCTCTGTATCTTGTTCGTACATACTTCTTGGAAATATCTGATAGTTATCTGATCTTATAATTTCTTCTTTATTCGTTTTCACATTCTTATTTGTAGGTCCGAAGGTTAGGACATGTACCAACTTATTTGCCCATTTAGGAACAACTTCTAAATTGAACAGATAAGCATATGGTAGTTCATTAGACACTCCTTGTGGTGACTCTCCTAAAGTGATGCAAGAAAGATGATCTTCCCTAAGGTGGGTCCTACCTTTTCTAACAACAACTTCAAAGTCAAATTCCATCAGTAAGAGAAACCATATACTAAGCGTCTTGTATTGCAAGGTTTATTGACCAAATATAATAAAGCTTGATGATTAGTGAGAAACTTGGAACTTGTTGGCCAATAGATAGTGTCTAAACTTCTTCACATCGTATACCATGCCTAAGCCTTATCTTTCGGTTGTTGTGTAGTTTCGTTCAGTCGCATTTAGCTGTCTACTAGCATAGGCTATAGGAAAATCTAGATTTCCTTCACTTGTGGGTTGTGCTAGCACACATCCTACTACATGATTGGATGCATCCACATGGACACGGAATGGTTTGTTCCAATCAGGAGTGGTCAATATTGGTGCTGTGCAAAAATGTCTCTTCAGCTCATTGAAGGAATTTTTGCATTCGTCATTCCACTCAAAATTTGTCAACAAGGCATAAAGAGGTTTAGTTATGATCGCATGCATGTGGATAAACCTACGACAATATCCACAATGGCCCATAAAGCCTTGTACCTCTTTAACATTCCTTGGCCTTGGTAATTCCGCTATGGCTCGTACTTTGTCCTCATTAGTTGATATTCCATTCTTAGAAACAATATGACCTAAGATTTTGCCTTCATGTACCATGAACACACACTTTTCTGGGTTTAGGAAAACTCGATATTCTCTACACTTGTTGAAGATATGTCTGAGGTCAGGGGTGTGAAGTCTTCTTTCTTGGGAATGAGCACATAAATCATCCACATATACTTCTAAGCTCTTTCGCAAAAAATCTTTGAAGACATGACACATTAGCCTTTGGAATGTTGCAGGTGCATTGGTGAGCCTAAATGGCATCACACAAAATGCAAAGATTCCCCATTCTGTGGCAAACGCCATTTTGTGTTGATCTTCTGGGGCAATGGCCACTTGGTTGTAACCTGAAAATCCATCAAGGAAGCCATAAACTTCCTTGCCTACAAGACGCTCCAATAAATGTTCAGTGATTGGAAGTGGATAACTATCTTTGATCATAGCGTCATTAACTTTTTTAAGGTTAATACACACTTGCAACCTCCCATTCTTCTTGGGCACTAGTACAATGGGGGACACCCATTTAGTATGCTCAATCTCATATATGAATCCAGCTTCAATCAACCTGTCAATTTCTTCTTTTATTTTTGTTGCATAAGTGTCATTATATGTATAGGGCTTCTGATTGGTGGGCTTGGCATTAGCTATCATGGGGATCGTATGAGAGCAGATTTTTGGATTTACTCCCTTCAAGTCTCTATAGTGCCGCACAAACACATCCCTATATTCCCTTAATAGAGCTACAAGCTTTGCTTCTTCTTCTGCACTTAGGTCTTCTCCCATATATGTACATCACTCTTTGTTCCCTTCAATGGTTACTACAATTTTTTTGGTCTTTTCTTTATTATCATGTGCTTCTTCTGTGATGACCTCTCTCCTAGGCATTCGTACCAAAATTTTTTGGTCTTCAACTTCATATTTCTTGAAGTTTTCTGGTACCGCAAACAATGATTCCTCCTCTTCTTGTTTCACTACTTTTCTTTTCTTTTTCTTTCGAATACCTTCACCTCCATCTTTTGAATTTACATTCTTAATACTTGTGAGAGGTTCTTCTTCTTTTTGAGTAAATACTTCTACATCTTCTAGATAGTGCTTCTCTGAATTAAAGCAACTATCCATCAGAATGGACTCTAGATCATCATCATTCTCTTCTTCTTCTATGACATTGCTAGGATCACACTCTTCTAGCAAGGGTTGACACATGAACACTGAAATATCATAACCCTCCTCATCACAATGAGGTTTCCATTTTTCTTCATTGACAGCAATGTCCATGGTGGCTAATCCGTTTGTCACTCTAGCACAATGGTGAGTACCAACGTGAGAAGATTCACCTCATAATTGTCAATCCGTGGAGACGTGAGGACTAGTATGAAGACTATGAGCAAGTGAAGGCACAAGTGTGTGAGTGAGAAGCACACAAGCATGCACACACATACACACACACGCGCACACAAAGCAAGAACAAGGAGCGGAACAATGGAGTTCTTTGCATTAGTCAAAAAGTCTCTTACATGAGCTCAATTCACAAACAATCTAACCTCAAAAATGAGCTCTCTAGCTCTTTTTATAGTTTTCTCACTAGCTTTGGCCTTGTCCAGACCTAGTGTCCGGCCTAGTTAAAAATTAGGTTCTAGAGCCTATTTGAGGGCTCAAACGGAGTCTAAAAATTATGAAAATTGGTATGTAGCTAATTCTAATACTCCTCAAGCTTGAGGACTCCTTGGCTTGAACAAAATGGAGTCTATTCTACCAAAAACGGAATTTACAATGTTTGTGTAGTGATTAAAATCACTTGAGTTGTGAATGATCCATGGAAAAAATGATTAGGCCTTGTTGCCGTATTGTGCATGACTGCTCTATTGTACCTGTATGCCCTTCATATGACCTGTATGCCAACATTCTCCCCCCTTCCTAGCGTCTGTCGCCCCTGATAGACCTCTGTTCTATCGGGTGGTCGATACAGTATTGGATGACATTGGTGGCAAGTTCGTGTTCTCCTATCCTTAAGCCTCTTGCTAGATCAGCTTCCAATGCATCCCAATTTATTGCACCGGGGACCTCTGGTTGTGGTGTGGTGTAGTACTCGGAGTACATGGCTTGTTCACAAGCAAAGAGATGGAGCAGGTGTGTTGGCTTCGGTGCGAAGACCTCCGAGTGATACTCCCAGAAACCTGATCTGAACACCAATGTCGAATTGTTCCCATCATGTACGCTACTGACGGTGGTCCCTGTGGTGGCGCAATGTATGGATAATTGAGCCATTCCTTGCATTGTGCATTATTCTGGACCTTTATGTTGAATGCTTTCCATGAGTGGCGTCGTGGAATAGGGCCATAGCATGGATTATAGAGGAGATGTAATGGCGCATTGTTCCAGGTGCGGAGCATTTCAGGATAGATTTCAAGAAGTTTCTGCCGCCATGTTGGTTGACGGATCTTGCCTTTTTGCACCTCCGGAGGAAGGTCTTCGGGTTGAAATTGGGTTGCGAAGGAAGGTATCTTCCCTGTGACTCTCTATATTTCTGCATTATAATCTGCTAAAATGATATAGTAAGGCCTGTATTGGAGTTCGGATGAGAGGATAAGGTGTCTTGATGACAGGTTTTTGAAGTAGTTGGATTGTAATACAGTCTCCTCTATGACTCTCATAGCCTGATTTTGCACGACGGTTCGCTCTTCATGTGAACTCCCGATTTCCTCCACTTGTCGTAGCCATGGGGGTCGTGGTGCTTCAAATGTGTCTTGACCTTCTTCCGTTTATTGACCTCCTGGGAAGGGTTGTGGGTCGTATTCTTCTTCAAATGTTTGTTCCACGGGAATTTGTACTATTTCTTCGTCGGTGGGAGCCTCTGGAGAGGAAGGTGGTCTCTCATATTGTAGTAGACGTGCTTGCAATTCGGTGACCTGTTTCTGGAGATCTTTTAAGGCCTCTGAGTCTATGAGAAGTGAAGCCGCGGAGGAGGTGGTTTGAGAGGCCGCTGTTGTTTCTTTTTGGTGTTTCTGCTTCAGTTGACCCAGTTCCTCTGACAACTGGTCATGGGCTTCAAGTAGGATGGCATAGTCTTCCAAGATTATCTTGATATTATCAGGGGTCACCGCTTGAAATTTTGAGGGTCTGATGGGTGCCCCAGGTGTGCTTTCGATAGCTGCTTCTAGGTTTTCCTGATTTTGTAATTGCAGGCGTCGATTCTCTTCATGAGCGGTAGCAAGATGTCGCTTGAGTAGTGCCATATTTCGCTGAAGCTTTGAATTGCGTTCCAGCTGTGTCCGTAGATGACCTTCTACAACTTGTATTGCTTCCTGATCTGTGTTCTGTAACTGTACCTCCAATATGCTATGAGCCTCTTGTAGAGTATGGAATTGTGTATGGAGGTGAGCATTTTCCTCTTCTAGTGCAGCAAGGCGGTGTTGTAGTAGCTCCGAGTGCTCTTGCAGGCGTTCATTCTGTTGCTGGAGCTCATTGTACTCTGTCCTTAACTGTGATATACATGTGAGCATGGTGTCCAATGCATTTCCTATGGATGATGGTGTGGTTTGTACAATGGAGGATGCACGGGGAGGGAATTGGGGAAGGGGAAGAGTGAATGATGTGTCTAATGGAGATGTGTGTGTCGGTGAAATTGGTGGGGGGGGAATGGGAGAAGGTGGAAGTGTGGGGGGTGGGGGAGGTGCCGTGGGTGGTGAAATGTCCATACTTTCAGGAGTGGGTGCGAGTGTGGGGTCTACCATATACATTGGAATGGTAGGTGGTGTGTGTGTGAAAGTGGTGAATAGATGAGAAGTGGGGTGGGGAGCTGAAAATAAAGGGAATGGTTGAGACCTGGGTTGAAAAGTTCTAGCAAGGAAGGCATGGAGGGATTGGAGAAGTGGAGAGATGGGGGTTGGGGGTTGAGGTCGTAGAGGCAGGGAGGGCATGAAAGGTGGGGTGGTAGTAGGGAAACCCATGAATATGGATCTGGAGTCAGGATGACCTATGGCTGAGGGCATGGGGGATGGTTGTCCTAGGGCAGGCTCTATGAGCGATTCGGTGGATTGTGTAGTGATGGTGGTTGCTTCATAGATTGGGTTTTCAGAGGTGGAGAATAGGGTTGAACTAGAGATGGGAGTACGGAAGATGAAGGTTTGTTCGGTGGGTTGAGTGGTCGAGATGATCTCCACGGCTTCTGTTCTAGGAGGCGATGGTGGGGGTGTGGGTGGTAGTGGCTCGGTTGATTCCTCATGGGTGACTGGGTGCTCTTGGCTAGCGGTTTCTGCTGCTTGGGAGGTTGTCCCAATGGGTTCGGATGTAATAATCGGTGCTTCTGCCGTTGTAATGGGGATCTGGATGTTTTTACCTGACCGTGGTCGTGTTTGGAATCTTCATGGATCATATTGAACTGGAGACCTCTTAATGGCGGTCCGAACTGCTTCTACTACCCCATATGTTTCTGCCATTAATAAGAGACCTTCACTATATTTTGAGTCAACTCTTGCTTCTTCCAACAGCTGAGTCATGAGTACCCTACCGCTCTGTTGGGTGAGCAGTTGTTGCGATCGCACTCGTTCCATGATTTGATATAGCCTTCGGAGTTCTGTTGTATAAGCTGGGGCTTCAGTGGTCTCCTCTTCGTCTGCTCCTTCTTCTTCTAGGTGTCCTTGTTGTTGACCTTGCTGATCGTCACCCCAATGTACATGGCGACCTTCTGTGGATTTTCTCCTTCTTTGAGAAGATGTGCCTTGTTCTTCTGTATCTGAATAAAACTCTACATCAGAGAGTTGTGTACTTTGTAAGAATGCTTCGAAGTCATGGGGATCCATCCCTTCAGCATCTCCAGTTGTAGCAAATTCAAATTTAGATGGAGCAGGAGGAGCCGAAGGGGCAGCTTGTGTTGTAGTTTCAGATCCAGGCCTGGGTATTCTAATGGTAAAAGGAGGTACAGTGGCCTCTCCTCGTGGCGATACTTCAGAAGTAGTTAGAACTTCACGTGTCTGGACACAAGGGATCGAACCCCTCATGCGCTTGGATTGATGTGTGGACGTCTTGAGCTTCTTAAACATTTGTAATTGTGCCCAAGTTAAGGCACGTTCAATGGGTACATCGTATGCTAAGCACCGGTAGACAATGCGTGTGATTGCACAGCAACTGTTCACCACTATTTTCCTAGAAGACCTTTTATTTGCTTCATACAACTGCTCTATAATCCATACAGGAAGCTTGATTGGTAACGCACCTGTCTCCGCTAAGTAGAGAGCGAACCAAATTCTTTTGTGCGGTTGTGTGAAGCGGTCTTGACCGGGGAAAGCAAAATGTTGCATGCATATATAGAGAGGGATGGATACGTTTGGTGTGAGTGCTGCCATATCTTTAAGCTTCAGTAGTTTCCTATCCTTCATGTTAGTAGGAACGAGAGCATCCTTCTCAGAAGGTACATGTGTGCCGTGCATATTCAAAGCAGAGCTCACCAACTCCAAGGTAAGTTCAAACCTCTTTAACTCGTTGTTGCCCAGCAAGGAAGGAAGAACAAACGATCCTGGATTGTCCTTTTCTGCATTAGCCTGTAATGTTGAGACCAGATAGTAGCATCGAAGGAGGTCTGGTTTGGGTAATGGTGCCTCGAAGTACTCAGCTAGCCCTGCACGTTGCCATATGGTCTGAAGATCCTGTGTGTTCTGTAGAGTCTCAAACTCCTTGGAGAAGAATTGGAATCTGACCCAAGATCTGTCATACTCACACTTAGACTCCCATATATACTTGGCCTCTCCTAATGGGCATGGCATGCCATTGAACCAATGAGAATTGGCATGGACTCTTTCTGTGATCCCTGTGGGTGGATCCGGTACCGGGATCTGCTGAAGGTGTTGCAGCTCCACAGGTCGTTCAATTGGTGGCACATCAATAGGTAGACTATCCACGTCAATTCCTGCAGTAATTATTCCTGCCTGTGAGCTCGGACCTGTTGCTTCTGCCATGAGAGTGCTTGTAGTTGCTGATGCTTATCTGCTAGAAGAAGAGAGAGGCACATTAGCATTGCATTGGAAACAGGATGTTATGGTGTTCCCTCCACAATACCAACATGACATTCCGAGTGGTTAGAGGTTAGTAGGTGAAGTGTTCATGATGTGTGTACAAGTGGGTTAGTAGGTTAGGGTTCACTCTAGATGCATACTTTGGTTGTGCAAAGTTCTCAGAATGCACCTACATCATAGGGAAAGGATTTACAAAGGTGGGTCATGGGGTTTGATATGGGGTTTAGGTCTCCAAACTTTGATGCTGGAATCGCTGCTTTTATTGGCGATGATGTGTGAAGGTTTGCGGACTGGAGTGTGTTGGGTTTGGGGCCTTTTGGGTACCCATTTCCAAACATTCCGAGGCGTGACCGAGAATGTGGTGGTGTGGAGTGTAGATGTTTGCCTTTGGATGGGAGTCAATAGAACTCGTGAGTGTTGGTTTGATCTAGTGATTGGAGGTGAAGTTATTTGAGCTGGTAAGCAGGTCTTGGGCACCCATATTTGTCTAGCCTTTGGGATAGCCTTCATTGACTGCTTTGGAACCCAAATAGAAATGGTTTGTCTAGCTTGATGCCTAGGGTACTCCTTCGCTGTAGTCCTCGACACTGTAGCTTGCTTGATGCCTCTTTGGAATCCTGTCTCCAAAGCCGAGGGTTGTTCACCTTTGCGTATCCAGATCTGCTTCATGCCAAGGGGTATTCTGTATTGTACTGGTTGGTGTTCATTCTTCTTGGTCCTTGGGCTCCTCTGTATCTTGTATTTTCCGGCTTGCTTTCCTCGAATTCTCTTTGGAAAAGAAGGGAACTCCTTGTTGACTTCTGTACCTTCGTCATGAGTGGCAATCCTTTGCACCATAGAACTTTGGTCAAGAGTAGCATGGTTTATTTCAGGTGGACTCCTGGAAGGACCAGGATTCGGTGCCTCTTCTAGCGGCCTATGTGCTTGATTTTCTAATTCAATCATGATGTGGTTTTGGCCTACCCATGCCTGAAGAAGTCCACTTCTTAGGTTGAGGCTGACTGCATGATCATAGATCTAGTCTTGGCCCAGGACAAGAGGTTCGGTAAGATCCTCGTCTTCACACACGAGCACTTTGACTGCCATTAGCACCTCTTGAATGTAGAGGGGAAGTTCCACCTCGCCAATGCAAGGGGTTTCCACACCCCCTAATCCTATGAGATATGCCTCTATAGGATTGATTTGTAATTGAAGCTCTTGGCAGTAAGAAAGTCGAACTGCACTAGTGGCTGCCCCTGAGTCAATTAAAGCTCTCACTGTTCTTACACTCTCTCCTTGTCCTACTTCTAGGGTTACAAAAGGTCGTCGGTCGATTATTCTATGGGAATGTCCACCTGAAGCCTCGCACATGGCCATGGGATAGCCTAGAGATTCTTGAGTGTCAGGCATAGGCGAGTCTCTGCCTTGTCTCCTCAATTTCATTTGTCGGATGTGTTCTAAAGCTTCTGCCTGTGCTTCTTCTCTAATTCGTTTCTCTTCTTCTTTACGCTTCTTGGCAGTGTTGAGTCGATTTAGCATCTCTTCAGTCAGGGGTTCTTGATATAACTTGACTCTGCATCCACTTATGTAACTTGGTAGAATATCACCCTCTAGAGTGGCTAGTTGAACTGCTCCACTTGTGGAGATTCTATTGATAATCATTGGCTCGTAACCTCTCTTCTCTAATTTCCGTGCATGTTGCTTCAAGGTGTAGACTAGGACTAGGTCTCCTGCTTTCAAGCCCTTATCCTTGACGTGTGCATCGAAATATGCCTTTTGCCTCTTCTTGGCTGCATAAATTCCTGCTGCAGCCCTCAATCGTGTTTCACCTAGTCGTTCAAGATCGAAGATTCTAGAGGACAACTCATGGCCTGTCCAATCATGCTCTTGTGCTACTTTCAAGGTTGGTATCAAAAAATCCAATGGTAGCACTGCATTCTGGCCGAAAACCATCTGAAAGGGTGTGGCTTGGAGTACCGTTTTATAGGCAACTCTGTATGCCCAAACAGCATGGTGTAGCTGTTTGTCCCAATCAGAGCATTTTTTATTCACTAATTTGGTTAGCACATTGCATAGAATCTTATTTGTGCTTTCGGCTTGTCCATTAGCTTGTGGGTGATAGGGGGCGGACTTTTTGTGTATCACCAAGAACTCTTGAAGAAGATTTTCAATGACTTCATTCAAGAAGTGAGTCCCTCTATCACTTACTAGCTCTATGGGTAGCCCGTATCGAGTGAACACATTCTCAAATAAGAATTTAGCGGTTGTTTGGGCATCATTCTTCGTCGTAGCTTTTACTTCTACCCATTTCGTTAGATAGTCTGTGGCCACAATGATATACTCAGCATGTGACCCCTTAGCTGGGGGATTAATAGGACCAACAAAGTCTATTCCCCACTTAGAGAATGCACGTCCACCCATCATGGGTTTCAGTGGCATCTCATCCTTGCGTATAGGATACTGAGTTCTCTGACAGACATCACACCGTTTCACATAGGTATGTGCATCCATGTGAAGGGTCGGCCACCAGAAGCCTGCAAATAGTATTGCCTTGATCACCTGATCTGGTCCAAAGTGTCCTCTTGCTACACCTTGGTGAGAAGTTTCCAAGATCTCGAGATATTCACTCTCATGGACACATAGTCTCAGGTAACCATCTTTACCACGCTTGTATAGATTATCACCAATGATTGAGTAATCTAGGGCTTCTTGTTCTAGACTTCTTTGTCTTGTCAGGGTCATATCTGGAGGGAATGTTTTCGTCCTCAAGAAGTTCACTCCAATCTGGCACTATGGACACTTGCTAAAGAGTGGCATGTTCCACATGTGGTTTAGTGCAACAGATTGGGCATTCTTTACACATCTTATGTACATCAGCTTCCATAGTAGGCCAATGCACTCCGAGTCTCCTTAGTGTCTATAGGGTTCGTTGTTTTGAGTAGTGCTGCTCTAGTGCACCTACGTGTGCCAACTGCAACCATTTAGCGTACTCATCCTCTTCCACACAACAAGCCAATATCCCTTGATCTGTTTGTTTGTACATATTTCCTGCCATGATATGGTACTTCTGGGCTTTTACTACCTCTCTATCTTGAGTGTTTATGACTGGGTGATTAGGCCCGTATGTCAATACTGGCACTAATGGCTTAGCCCACTGAGGTACAACTTCCAAATTAAATAAGTAAGCGTCAGGAAGGTCATCTGATACTCCTTGTGGGGCTTCTCCCGATGTGAGCCTAGAGAGATGATCTGCTCTCAAATGAGTCTTGCCTTTTCTCACCAGTACCTCAAAGTCATATTCCATTAGTAAGAGGAACCATCTCACCAATCTACCTGTGTTGCATGGCTTGTTCACCAAGTAAAGTAGAGCTTGATGATCAGTAAAAAATTTAAACTTATTTGCAAGCAAATAATGTCTAAACTTTTTAACCGCATACACCATGCCTAGTCCTTCTCTCTCAGTCGTGGTATAATTCCGTTCAGCTGCATTCAGTTGTCTACTAGCATAGGCAATTGGAAGGTCCATATTACCTTCACCGGTAGGCTGCGCGAGTACACACCCAATGGCATAATTGGATGCATCCACATGCACATGGAAGGGCTTATTCCAATCTCGTGTAGTCAAGATTGGTGCTGAGCATAATCACTGTTTGAGCTCATTGAAAGAGTTCTCACATTCCTCAGTCCACTCAAAGTTTGTCACAAGTCTGTACAGAGGCTTTGCAATGATGGCATACATGTGAATGAAACGTCGGTAATAACCACAATGCCCCATGAAAGCTTGCACTTCCTTGACATTCTTTGGCCTAGGTAGTTCTGCAATAGCCCTCACCTTCTCTTCGTCAGTGGAGATGCCGTTCTTTGACACTATGTGTCCTAAAATCTTGTCTTGCCTGACCATGAAAACGCACTTTTTTGGGTTCAGACAGACTTGATATTCTCTACATTTGTCAAAGATTTGCCTGAGTTCAGGTATATGTGTTTGTCTAATGTTGGAATGAGCACAGAGATCATCAACATAGACTTCCAAATTCTTTCTCAGGAACTCTTTAAACACATGGCACATCAATCTCTGGAAGGTTGCGGGAGCATTGGTAAGCCCGAATGGAATTACCCTAAAAGCGAATATGCCCCACTCTGTGGCAAAAGCAGTCTTATGCTGATCTTCTAGTGCAATGGCTACTTGATTGTAGCCAGAGAACCCATCTAGGAAGCTGTACACTTCCTTGTCGGCTACCCTTTCTAATAAATGCTCTGTGATAGGAAGCGGATAACTATCCCTGATAGTGGCTACGTTAACCTTCTTCAAGTTAATGCATACACGTAATTTACCATTCTTTTTGGGCACCACTACAATGGGGGACACCCATTCAGTGTGCTCAATTTCATAGATAAATCCAGCTTCAACCAAACGGTCTATCTCTTCTTTGATCTTGGCAGCATAGTTTTCATTGTATGTGTATGGCTTTTGTTTTGAAGGTCTGGCCTCTGTGGTCATGGGAATCGTATGGGCACATATGTCAGGGTCTACACCTTTCAAATCTTTGTAGCTCCAAGCGAATACATCTCTGTACTCTCTTAGCAAAGCTATCAGCTCATGCTCCTCTTCCTCAGTGAGGTCATGTCCTATGTAAGTGCACCTCTCTTCTCCTTCTTCTATGGCTACCACTACCTTCTTGGTGGTTTCTTTGTTATCATAGGCCTCTCCTGCTTGTGCATAGCGTTTTGGAATTCTTACCATGACTCTCCTATCTTCTATTGCATACTTCTTGAAATTTTCAGGGACCTCAAACAGGGATTCTTCCTCCTCTGGTGCGGCTTCTCTCTGCTTCCTTTTCTTTCCTTCACTCTTAGTGGTCACTCGTGTGGTTAATCTCACATCATTAGTGAGCTCTTCATGTCTCTGAGGGTAAACTTCTACTTCATAGAAATATTCTTCGTCTGATGCAAAGGGTGGGTCCATGATGATTGACTCAAGATCGGAGTCACTTGCATCTTCAAATGCATTAGGCCTAGGTTCGCATTCTTCTAATACTGCATCTCCCATGATTGGCTCTATGGAGAAGACCGAAATGTCATAGCCATCTTCATCACAGTGGGGTGTCCATTGCTCTTCATTGATGGCTACATCCATAGTTGCTAAAATTTCTGCCCAGCCGTGAGGTTCAAATTCTTCGTCCGGAAATACTACAGGTGCATAGGTTGGGTCTTGAACTGATCTATGTGTTTCCTTCGCACCTACCTCTCTGGTTTTTTCTCTTTTCTCCTCTTCCACTGCCGCTTTACACATCCATAAGTGAGTGTCTTCATGCATCCATGAGGATCCTGATCCTATGGAATGTACCGATTCTGTATCATCTTTGGCTCTATGGATGGGGTTCCATTGGATAAGAGGGACATCTCTATGAGAGTAATCCTTGAGATTGACTTTGGTTGTAACACCTAAGTGTTGCAAATACAAGGAATTGGTTCCCCAATCCTGTACCACTTGCAACTACCGCATAAATGGTCTCCCCAAAATCATCTCGTAGGCTTGGTTTTTGCTAAAGTCACATATAGCAAAAGTATGCTCGAACTCAACACCACATGTAGTGAGAGTTATTCCTTCTAGCAATCCTAAGGGCCTCTCAATATGACCATCGGCCATCTGCAATTTCATTCTCGTTGGCCTGAGTGCTGGCTTGCCCCAATGCTTCCATAGGGAAGTGGTAGCAATTGCAACTCCTGCACCTGAGTCTAGAATGGCCTTGGTGGTGTATCCTTGATGGGTAATAGGAAGATATGTGTTTCCCTCTTCACCCTCACTCATGTCTCCTATCTTGTCCAAGGGTATTTCTGGCACTGTTCTCTGGGATCCTACCTGGGAACGAGGTTTTGCTATCTCTGGTACTTGTTTGGCTACATGTTTCCAGAGCTCTGGCCTAACCTTGAGTAGTTCTTATAAAGTGAGATTGCACTGCACCTTAGTGTTCTTCACTACCTCCGTGTTCCTAGGTATGACTGAATCTTCGTTTCTTACCATGACCATGGTGCTCTCATACAGGTGGACTTAGCTTCCCATGGGCCTGTGAAGTGGGGTAATTCTTGTAGAGAGTTAGACTCAAAGTCTAATCTTTCCTGAGATTGGGTGCTCTTCTGCTCCTCATAAATGGATGGGATGTCTTGTGGGAATTGGTCGTGTGCATCATCCACAAGTTCAATAGGAGGAGGGACTTCACTTTCTTTAGCCCATTTGTCTTCTTGAATCTCTCGTAGGAATTCGGGTGTGAACCGATTCATAGAAGATGATGTGTCTGGCTCCGTAGAGTTAGGCACATAGGCTTCCTGGGGAGGAATGCTTATTCTATCACTTGCCTTCTCCTTAGCCTGGGAGATGGCTCCTTTTCCAGACTTTGCAATTAACATCTCCAATCTGTCTAACAGACCATCAAAATGCAATGGTGTTCTAGTGGAGCTAGAGCAAGTGAAAAGGAGACTGGTCTCAAACATGGCTTGAGCCAATTCCACCATCTTGGTACACAACTTAGTTCGTTCAAGCTCTAGGTCAGCTCTAGGGTAACATTTCTCATGATCTGTTACATTGGGCCCTTCTTGTCTAGAGCTTCAAGAGTGGGATCGGCTAAGACTGATCCTACTCAGGGTGGTGGTTGGGTTACGTGTGGTGGATTGGTGGGTGGAGGAATGAAGGGTGAAGGGGATGGTAGTGGCGGGGATGTGTGAGAGTGCGTTTGAGTTGTGATTTCTGTGATTTTGGCTTTGGTTTCTCGTAGACTTTCCTCAAGTTCGCTCATCTTTCTTGCCCATTGCCTTTTCATACGTTCACGGCTATCTCTCCAAGCTCTTGTCCTCTTCTTATTCTGGCTCTCAGTCTCGCTAACCTCTGCATTCTTTTCCTGGCCTAAGTCTTGGTTTTGCTTAAGTGCCTGGGCTCTCGTGATGACTTGTACTGGGGCTGTGGAAGTCACACTTCCTATGGAGTCTACCACTAAGCCAATAACATTGATAGGAGCAATTTTTGGTATATTGGCAGGGTTCTTGGGACACTCTCGTAACAAATGCTCCTTTCCACAATCGGGACAAAAGCCTTGAATTGTCACAGATTGGGTTTGTGTCGGTGCAGGTAGAGGGCAATCACGAATGAGATGATCTCCCTGACAACGATAGCATGGCCCTCTAGGAAATGGAGGTCTCATCGGCCTAGGTTGGGATCTCGAGTTGGGGTTGGCATACGTTTGCGTATTCTGGCTCCCCACTAGATTCATTCAGTTCTTCATAATAATATGGCTCACTATGCTCCGGTGATTGCATGTAGTAGGCCTGGGGGCTCTCAACATGGGTGGAGTCAAAACTATGATCACTTGGATCACTTTCTGAAAGCGAGGATGTCACTGGCACTAAAGCTCTATTTAGATTTTCTTCTGCCGTTGCATACTTTACTGGAATCACATTGGTGGGGGTAGGAGGTTGCTGCGCTAGGACTGGTTGCGGTCTTTGTTGCCCTTGATAGGGTGGTTGATAGATTTGCTGGGGCCTAGCATACTGTTGTTGTGGGTACTGATTAGGGTACTTTCCTTGTTGTGGATATGGCTGAGAATAATTTTGTCTAACAACTTGTTTGTTATATGGACAGTCTTGTGTTGTGTGATTGGTGTACCTCCTTTCTATGGTGCAGTACTGGTTGTTAGGGTTCACTTGGGGTTGATCCATGATGGGGCACACATTAGCCATATCGTCTCCTCCACAGGTATAGCATCGTTTTTCGGGGGCAAATCTAGGAATCTGCTTGCTAGAGACACCTAATTTCATAGCTACCTTTTCTGCTAGATCCTCAATTGATGTGGATTGTGAGAAATGAGGCTACTAGAACTATTTGAATCTTTATAGATTTTTGAGAGCTCTAATTCCTCCCCTAGATTATCCTCAATGTCTATGCACATGCGTACACATTCTTCTATGGATCTAGGGTCCTTCAAGTACACATATGATCTCAGTTTGGTGCTTAACAATCCATCTAAAAATAAGGCCACTTGCTTGGTTGGAGTGGGTAACTCTGGGGCCGGGCATCTCTCTAGATATTGCCTAAATCTTCTACCTGCGAGCCTCACTGTCTCTTGAGATGTTTGTTTGAAGCTATATATCAGGGAGGATGTGTTATGTCTTATACCACTTTTAGAGAATTCGATAATGAATGCCTCTAGAAGTTGATCTATGCTCCTAAACTGCCTCTCGTGTAGTGGTTGAAACCATGTCAGGGCGGTGTTCCTAAGGGTTAGACCAAAGGCATTGTACTATGTGAACAGATCTTCAACTTGTTCAGCTCTCAAGACTTGCCTAAACTCAGCTACATGATCGTAGGGGCCTCCAGTGCCATTGAAGTAGTTTTTCATGGACTTAACTAGCTGGGTCGGTCTCAAGGTCCTTGTGTGCTCTCTCGGTCTTGGCAAAGGGAAATCATCGGCATTTCTTCGGTTCCCTGGGGCTCTATGTCTCTCAGGTTCCACTCTATTTATTTCTGTTCTCGTTCTTTCCCTTCCCCAAGAGTTGGCAAAGCTTACCTCAGGTCTCTCTCTACTCCTTTCTCTTTGAGTCCCATGAGCTTGAGATGTTCCAGCTCCTTGGTGACCATAAGACACATTGGATCGAGGTTGGGGAAAAACAAATTCTCCCTTCCAAGTGTATGCGTGTCTTCCATGCTCAGAGACCACAAAGATTCTCTCAGAAGCATCATCTAAGTAGGTCACCTTGCCTGGGCTATCAGGATCTTTGAATTCATAGATGGCAAGAGCTCCCACTTCATTAGACTTTTCAAGCTTGTACCTCCAAAAAGCCTCATCCGTTTCTTGGTTCTAGAGCAATTCTATGCTCCTATTATCCTGGGGAACTAACTCTGGAGTGATTATCCTTGTTAGGACCGATTTGCCTCGAGGGGTTTTTGGCTCCTTTCCTAAGTTCCCTTGCTCTATGTCACCTAATTCAGGTTCAGAGATTATGTTGCCAAACTCATCTGTCCTTTCAGGTTGGCTGGTGACCACATACATTGTTCCTTCTTTATCTATGTATGAACCATTTTCAAACTTGACTACAGGGTGTTCTAGTCCAATGGGCTGATTCGGATTTTTAATTAGGACAACAGATCTTCGCAGACCATCCTCATAGATGCGTGCACCTAGGCGGTTGGTCTGGATGTATTCCAATTGAGTCTTGTAGGGACCTTCAGGTCTTTCTAGGTATGCCATTCCTGAGCTACCTACAGGTCTTTCCATGCTATACGACATGTGTTGAAGCTCAAGGTCAAGGACAAAGCATGGAAGTGCATCAAGGAAGTGGACACACAAGAAGAAGGAGCAAGTAGGGAGCTCCAAGAAGCACCTGTCAAATTTTCAGAAGAAATCCCTACAAAAATAGTGATTTTTATCACTAAAAACCATTGTAAATACCATTTTCCATTTTTATAACTCCATTTTGTTCAAGCCGAGGAGTCCTCGAGCTTGAGGAGTATTAGAACTACCATCCTACCAATTTTCATAATTTTTAGACTCCGTTTGAGCCCCCAAATAAGCCCTGGAACCTATTTTTTAACTAGGCCGGACACTAGGTCTGGACAGGGCCAAAACCACTCAAAAACTATAAAAAGGGCTGGAGAGCTCATTTTTGAGGTTAGCTTGTTGTAGATTTCAGTTTTGTAAGAGAGCTCTTTGGTAATCGAAGCTTTCCATTGTTCCACTCTTTGCTCTTACCTTGTGCGCGTGTGTGTGTATGTGTGTGCATGCTTGTGTGCTTTCACTCACGCACTTGTGCCATCACTTGCTCGCGGTCTTCATACCGGTCCTCACGTCTCCACAGATTGACATTTATGAGGTGTATCTCCTCACGTTGGTACTCACCATTGTGCTAGAGTGACACCAAATTTGGCGCCGTTGCCGGGGAGAGAGCTTGGAGGACGAGCGTGTGACGGTAAGACGTAGAGTAGCGACGTTGGAAGGTAAAAAATCACCATTTTCAGTTTAGTTTCTGAGTTTTTTCTTCTTCTTCATCTTCACCTTCATCATCATCTTCTTCCCTCTTCATATTCTCTGATTTTTTTCATTTTCGCCTACATCTTCACCTCGTTTTTCACTTGCGGCTATGAGGAACAAGTGCGGAGGCTGTTCAGAGCAGAAACGCTGAAGAAACATTCTTGGAAAACCTCTCAAACTCCAAAAATTTGATTCAGTATCGCGCGGGCTGAAGCGACCTGCGTCTGGTATCGCGACAGTGGTGGTGTGACTTTGGAGCTAGATTTTGCATCTACACTCTGATAGAAGTGACAAGGAGGAAATAAGGTACACATATTTGCAAAAATTTTTGAATTTGGGTGTGAAAATCTCCAAGTATCGTGTCCGGTTGAGTTTTGGTATCGCGATACCAGAATTCCCGTGTATCGCGATATTTGTTGAGGTATCGTATCGTGCACGCCCACTTGAGGTATCGCGATACCATTCTGGTATCGTATCGTCAAGTGTTGGTATCGCGATCGCGGTCGCCCCGGTGGTATCGTATCGTGGTCCACTTGGTATCGTCTCGTTGACCTTGCAGTATCGTATCGCCTGGAAGATATCGTATCGTCTATTGTGCGGTATCGTATCGCTTGCAAACAGGTATCGTATCGTGGGCTATATTAGTATCGTATCGCGTCAAATTTCTAGTATCGTATCGCCCACCTAGTGGTATCGTATCGTGGGTCAACCTAGTATCGTGTCGTCTCTTATCCTGGTATCGTATCGTGCACTTTGTGGTATCGTATCGCGTGGCACAAGCAGTATCGTATCGCGAGGTTAAGTGGTATCGTATCATGCATACCCACTTGAGGTATCGCGATACCATTCTGGTATCGTATCGTCAAGTGTTGGTATCGCGATCGTAGTTGCCTCAGTGGTATCGTATCGCGACGGTCACAGTATCGTATCGTTGACCAAGTGGTATCGTATCGCCTGAGATTCTGGTATCGTATCGTGCACCTTGAGGTATCGTATCGTGAGGTTGGTATCGTATCGCGCAAATTAGAGATATCGTATCGTGACCACTTTCAGTATCGTATCGCCTAAGAGAGCAGTATCGTATCGTGAGGTTGGTATCGCGATCGCAGTTATCCTAGTGGTATCGTATCGTCTAGGTGGTATCGTCTGAAGGGGTATCGTGTAAGACAAAGGTATCGTATCGTGGAAAATCTGGTATCGTATCGCCTGTTCTGAGTTCCCAGAGAGATCCTGTTTCCCTGTTTTAACCCCCAAAACCCTGAACTGGTATAACTTTCTCATACGAAATCCGTTTGCTGTGATTTTGGTTTTGTTGGAAAGCTCGTGGGGAGTACAACCAAAACATCGACTGGTTATGGTTAAATTAATACCAGGATTATTAGATAGGGTATTTTGAAGTTGACCCTCAGGAAAATTGGAAAACCAAGGTGTTCCAAAGGATTTTGAGCAATATAAGAGAACTTTGGGACTAGAAGCCAAGGCTTATGAACCTGAGATCTGGCAGACACTTAGGCAAGGATAGACAAAGCATTAGGTCATCTGAGGCTAGTGTCAACCATACATCCAAGTCTTGGGCTCAACAGCTTAGTGGTTATCCTTACACACGAAGTTCAGAAACCAGTGACTCGGAAATGTCTTTTAGCATGGAAAGACCCACACGTAACTCAGGCACTGCCTGTTTACAGACACCAGAAGGTCCCTATAAGACCCAATTGGAGTATATCATGACCAACCAATTAGGTGCTCGCATCTATGAGGATGGTCTAAGACGATCAGTGGTTCAACTCAAAAATCCTGACCAACCCTTTGGACTTGAACACCCAGTAGTCAAGTTCGAGGAGGGTGCTTACATTGATAAGGAAGGAACCATGTATGTGGTTACCAACTTACCAGATAGGACAGATGAGTTTGGAAATATCAACCTTGAGAATGAGATAGGAGACCTAGAGCAAGGAGACCTAGGAAGAGAACCCAAGACCCCTAGAGGTAAGTCAGTCTTAACCAGAGTGCTCACTCCAGAATGGATTCCTCAAGATAATAAAAGCATAGAACTATTCGTGAATAGAGAAACGGAGGAAGCCTTTTGGAGATTTAGGCCAGATCAACCCAGCCCAGTAGTCACCATCTACGAATTCAAGGACCCAGAGACACCAGGGAAAGTTGTCTACCTAGATCACACATCTCAGAAATTATTCTTGGTATCAGATCATGACAGACATGCTTACACTTGGCAAGGTGAATCAATTTTCCCTCCACCAAGATCTAATGTTTCCCAGGGCCTCCAAGGAGCCGGATCATCCAAGGCTCATGAAACCCAGAGAGAAAGAACTAGAGAGAGACCGGAGGTAAGCTTTGCAGACACTATAGGCAGAGACAGATCAGGATATGGAACGGAAAGACTTGAAAGGGAGAGACATAGAGTGTATAGGCATCAAAGAGACGATCATGATTTCCCATTGCCTAGACCACGAGAGCACTCAAGAACCCTTAGACCCTCTCAAGTGGTTAAGACAATGAAGAACTACTTTGATGGATTTGGAGATCCTTATGATCATGTGGCGGAGTTCAAACAAGTGCTAAGAGCTGAACAGGTTGAGGACTTATTCACCCAGTTCGAGGCATTTGGTTTGACTCTTAAGGGTACTGCCTTAGCTTGGTTTCAACCTCTAAACAGTCGCAACTATAGAGAGATAGGTCAGCTACTAGAAGAATTCATTGTGGAATTTTCCAAGAGTGGTATCAGGCATAACACATCATCCTTGATCCACAGCTTCAAGCAGACACCCCAAGAAACAGTGCGACTCGCAGGAAGAAGATTTAGACAGTACTTGGAAAGATGCCCTGTACCAGAATTACCCACATCAGCTAAACAGGTGGCACTGTTTTTAGATGGCCTGTTGAGCACAAAATTAAGGTCATATGTATACTTGAAAGAGCCTAGATCCATAGAAGAGTGTATACGGATGTGCATTGACATAGAAGACAACTTGGGTGAGGAGTTAGGACTATCCAAACTCTATAAGGACTCTGATAGTTCTACAAGTCATACCTCTAAAACCTCCACTGAGATAGATGAGATAGCTGAGCAAGTGGCCAAAAAGTTAGGAGTCCAAAATAGACAAATGCCAAGGGTCACCTCAGTAAAGCGATGTTATACGTGTGGAGGAGATAACATGGCTAATGTCTGCCCAATGATGACTCAACCCCAAGGAAACCCTAATGCTCTATATTGCACCATTGAGAGGAAATATACAAATCATACGACCCAAGATTGTCCCTATAACAGGCAGGCTGTTAAACAAAATTATCAGCAACCTTACCAACATGGTAGGTATCAGAATCAGTACCAACAGCCATATTATAGGCCACAACAATATCAACCTCAATACCAGCAGCAATATCAGGCACCATATAGGCCACAACCAGTCCTAGGAAACCAACCGCCAACTCCTGCCAATGTGATCCCAGTTAAATATACGATGGCAGAGGAGAACCCTAATAGAGCATTGGTGCCACTAACCCCATTGGTCTCAGAAAATGATTCTCACGCTCATGGTTCAAACTACTTCCATGAAGATAGTCCACATGCTTATTATATAGAGTCACCTGAGCAAAGTGAGACTTCTCAGTGTCAATATGAGGCACCACCTATGGAACAAAATTGGGAGCCAGAATACTCCAATGTCATGTATACGAATCCAAATCCTAGGCCCCAGTTGAGACAAGTAAGACCACAAGCCCCTAGAGGACCATGCTTTAGATGTCAGGGCGACCATTTCATTCGTGAATGCCCCCACCAACCAGCTCTGGGACAAGGGCAAAACATCACAATACAAGGCTTTTGTCCTGAGTGTGGCAAGGAACATCTTCCTAGAGAGTGTCCGAGAAACCCCTCTAGTGCACCCAAGGTTACACCCATCAATGTGGTAGGCTTAGTGGCAGATTCAAGTCCAAGTAGTAATAAGGTGGCTCCTGTACAGGTAGTTACTAGGGCACAGGCTGCACAACAAGCAAAACCATCTGAGCAATCAAAGTCAAGTGAGGTAGGAGAACCTAGTAAGAGGAAACCAAGAACATGGAAGGATACCAGAGAGAAGGCTAATCGCAAGTGGAACAAAAAGCTATCCGAGCTAGAAGAAAGCCTAAGGGATACCAAAACAAAAATAGAAGACATTGCATCTCAAAGCCCCTCACATACCGAAGCTCCATCCACTCCACCTCATTCCACCCCACCACCCATTGTAAATAATCCACAACCAGGGTCTGTTCTTGCAGATCCAACCCCAGAAGGCTTGGACATGATGTTCAAAGCCTACCAGGCTCGTCTTCAAGAAGGGCCAACAACTGCAAACTTGGACAAGAGTTACCCTAGAGCAGATTTAGAGATTGAACGGATGAAAATGTGCATGAAAATGGTAGAACAAGCTCAAGCTATACTTGAGACTAGTCAAAAGTTCAATCAGACAAACTCTGTCAAACCGGATTTGCATTTCCAAGGCTTACTAGAAAGATTAGAGCAGTTGGTAAACAAACCACAAGTTTCTTTACCTCCACAGGCTCAACCGGTTATTGAAAGAGGAAGCTCACCACCAATGGGAGCTTATGTTCCTAATTCCACGGATGTTGGAATACCTCCTTCAATTCAACAGTACTCTCAAGAGTTCTTGCGGGAAATACAGGAAGAGAAATGGGCCAAGGAGAAGGGTAATTCCCCTCCTATTCCTGAGATTGATGATCTTCATGATCAATTTCCCCAAGACATTCTGTCTATCTATGGAGACCAAGCAGAGCAACAAGAAGATGAAAGATTAGATTTTGAATCTAATTCTTTACAAGAGTTGCCTCATTTCACAGGCCCATGGGAATCTGAATCTATCCAGATCAGAGCTCCCACAATATTGGTAAGAAATGAAGACTCAGTGATTCCAAGAAACACTGATGTTGTGAAGAACACTAAGGTTCAATGTCATCTCACTGTGGAAGAGCTGCTCAAAGCAAAACCTGAGCTCTGGAATCATGTGAAGGATCAGGTTCCAGAACTTGAATCCAATATGCCAAAAGTAGGCTCTAAGCAAAAAGTTCCAAAGGTACCTCTCGACAAGATAGGAGACATGAGCGAAGGTGAAGAAGGTAATACTTATCTTCCGATCACCTATCAAGGTTACACAACCAAAGCAATCGTAGATTCAGGTGCTGGTGTTGCTATTGCAACCACTTCCTTGTGGAAGCGATGGGGCAAACCCACATTAAGACCAACTAGAATGAAGCTTCAAATGGCAGATGGTCATTTTGAAAGACCTCTAGGATTGCTTGAAGGGATAACTCTAACCACTTGTGGTGTAGAGTTTGAACATACGTTTGCTATATGTGACTTTGAGAAAAATAATGTCTACGAGATGATCCTAGGCAGACCCTTCCTACGACAATTGCAAATAGTACAGGATTGGGGAACCAACTCCTTGTACTTACAGCACTTAGGGGTCACCACCAAGGTCAATTTGAAGGATTACACCTTCAGAGATGTACCACCCCTACAGTGGAATCCTATCCACAAAGCGAAAGAAGATTCTATCTCCGTGCATTCTGGAAGTTCACCTGATCCATCATGGCTGCATGAAGATACTCACTTGTGGATGTGCAAAGTCGCAGAGGAAGAGGAAAAGCGCCTAAAAGCGAAAGAAGAAGGAACTCCCCCAGGAGATAGACCAATAAAAGACCCAGCCTATACACCGATGATATTTCCAGATGAGGAATTTGAGCCTCATGGTTGGGCAGAAATCTTAGCTACCATGGACATAGCAGTCAATGAAGAACAATGGACACCTCACTGTGATGAGGAGGGTTATGATATTTCAGTGTTCATGTGTCAGCCCCTGTTGGAAGAGTGTGATCCTAGTGAGTTCATAGAAGAAGAAGAGAATGACGATGATCTAGAATCCATTGTGATGGATACTTACTTTGACTCAGAGGAACACTATTTAGAAGACATAGGAGTGTTAACCCAAAAAGAAGAAGAACCCCTCACGAGTATTAAAACGATAAACTCAAAGGAAGGAAGTGAAGGAGGTCAAAAGAAAAAGAAAAGAAAAGCAGTGAAACAAGAAGAGGAAAAATCATTGTTTGAAGTACCAGAAAATTTCAAGAAATATGAAGTGGAAGACCGAAAAATTTTGGTACGGATGCCTAAGAGAGAGGCCATTATAGGAGAAGCATATGACAATAAAGAAAAGACCAAAAAAATTGTAGTGACCATTGAAGGGAACGAAGAACGATGTACGTACATAGGAGATGACCTAAGTGCAAAAGAAGAAGCAGAGCTTGTAGCTCTATTAAGGGAATATAGGGATGTGTTCGCATGGCACTATAGAGACTTGAAAGGAGTAGATCCAAAGATTTGCTCTCATACGATTCCGATGACCGCTGATGCCAAGCCCACCAAACAAAAGCCCTACACATATAATGACAATTATGCAGCCAAAATAAAGGAGGAAATTGACAGGTTGATTGAAGCTGGATTCATCTATGAGATTGAGCACACTGAATGGGTGTCCCCCATTGTGGTGGTGCCCAAGAAGAATGGGAAGTTGCGCGTGTGCATTAACCTTAAAAAAGTTAATGCCGCTACGATCAGAGATAGTTATCCACTTCCAATCACCGAACATCTATTGGAGCGTGTTGCAGGCAAGGAAGTTTATAGCTTCCTTGATGGATTTTCAGGTTACAACCAAGTAGCCATTGCCCCCGAAGATCAACACAAAACGGCCTTTGCCACAGAATGGGGAATTTTTGCATTTCGTGTGATGCCATTTGGGCTCACCAACGCACCTGCAACATTCCAAAGGCTCATGTGTCATGTCTTCAAAGAGTTCTTGCGGAAGAGCTTAGAAGTATATGTGGATGATTTATGTGCGCATTCCCAACAGAGAAGTTACCACATCCCTGAGCTCAGACAAATCTTCAACAAGTGTAGAGATTATCGAGTGTGTCTGAACCCAGAGAAGTGTGTGTTCATGGTACGACAAGGTAAAATCTTAGGTCACATTGTTTCTAAGAATGGAATTTCAACAGATGAAGACAAGGTAAGAGCGATAACAGAGTTGCCAAGACCAAGAAATGTTAAAGAGGTACAGGCCTTTATGGGCCATTGTGGATATTACCGTAGGTTTATCCACATGTATGCCATCATAGCTAAACCTCTTTATGGGTTGTTAACAAATTTTGAGTGGAACGAGGAATGCGAGAATTCCTTCAACGAGCTAAAAAGACGCTTGTGCTCAGCACCAATACTGACCACTCCTGATTGGAGTAAACCATTCCATGTCCATGTAGATGCCTCCAATCATGCAATAGGATGTGTGCTAGCACAACCAACAGGTGAAGGAAACCTAGATTTGCCGATAGCATATGCTAGTAGGCAATTAAATGCAGCTGAACGAAATTATACCACAACGGAGAGAGAAGGCTTAGGCATGGTATACGCTGTGAAAAAGTTTAGACACTATTTATTGGCCAATAAGTTCAAGTTTTTCACTGATCATCAAGCTTTACTATATTTGGTCAATAAACCTTGCAATACAGGCCGCTTAGTGAGATGGTTCCTCTTACTAATGGAATACGACTTTGAAGTTGTTGTCAGGAAAGGTAGAACCCATCTTAGGGCAGACCATCTTTCTCGTATCACTTCAGGAGAGCCACCGCAAGGAGTGTCTGATGAACTGCCCGATGCTTATCTGTTCAATTTAGAAGTTGTTCCTAAATGGGCAAATAAGTTGGTACCGGTCCTAACCTTCGGGCCTGCAAATAAAAATGTGAAGACAAGCAAAGAAGAAATTGTAAAATCACAAAAGTATCAAATATTGGCCGGAAGTATGTACAAGCAAGATACCGAGGGCGTATTAGCCTGTTGTGTTGAGGACGACGAACATACTAGTTGGATGCAACAAGCCCATGAGGGACTGCTAGGAAATCATTACTCTAAACAACGAACATTGCAGAATCTAAAACGTTTAGGAGTGTATTGGCCTAGCATGGACAAAGAAATACAGGAGTGGATCCAGAATTGTCCAGTGTGCCAGAAGAGACCCCCAGTGGAGCATGCCACTCTTTATCACGTGTCATTAATCTTAGTATATATTCTGAAAATGTTTTTGACTTCACACGAGCAGAGACTGCTTTTAGGTATAGAAAATTGCGTAATATAGGCTTTACTAGTATAAGACGCAATCGATACAAATGGGTAAAACGGTACGCAAGAGTATCGGATTTTCGACGAAAATTATTCAAGGGTTCATTGCGGGCTAGAAGACGAAAGACTTTGCTTTGGAATGCACTTCAAGGAAAAATACATTCGTCTTTTTTTCTAAGAGTGCGGGAAATACCCTTATTTTACCTATCTAGTAATAGCTCGGTAACTTTCATGGAGTGCTCCATTGGTTGCGTTCATGAGATCGGGAACATTACCCAATCAGGCTAGTCTTGCAAGAAAACGAAGCATGGAGCAAGATGCTCAAGACTATGCCTTAGTAGGAGACAACCTATATCGAAGAGGCAAGGATGGTTACCTAAGACTGTGCGTTCATGAATCAGACTATTTGAAAGTCTTAGAAACTGCACACAGCAGTGCTGCAGGTGGACACTTTGGGCCTGACAGAGTAATTAAGACCATTCTATTCTCAGGACTTTGGTGGCCCACTCTTCATATGGATGCACATAATTATGTGAAGAAATGTGACACATGCCAACGTGCCCAATATCCGATAAGAAAAGATGAAATGCCCTTGAGGCCCATGATGGGAGGACGCGCATTCTCGAAGTGGGGCATAGACTTTGTTGGTCCTATTAACCCCCCAGCTAGAAACTCCCATGTAGAATACATCATTGTAGCCACAGATTACCTTACAAAGTGGGTGGAAGTAAAAGCCACGACAAAGAATGATGCTCAAACGACGGCTAAGTTCTTATTCGAAAACGTGTTCACTAGATATGGGTTACCAATAGAGTTGGTTAGTGATAGAGGTACGCACTTCTTGAATGAGGTCATTGAACATCTCCTTCAAGAATTCATGGTGATACACAAGAAGTCTGCCCCTTATCACCCACAAGCCAACGGACAAGCCGAGAGCACGAATAAGATCCTATGTAACGTATTGACGAAACTTGTAAATAATAAACGCTCTGATTGGGACAAACAACTTCATCATGCTGTTTGGGCATACCGAGTTGCCTACAAAACGGTACTCAATGCTACCCCATTTCAGATGGTTTTTGGACAGAATGCTGTGCTACCATTAGACTTCCTAATCCCTGCCTTGAAAGTAGCACAAGAGCATGAGTGGAATGGACATGAGTTGTCTTCCAGGATCTTTGATCTAGAACGCTTAGGTGAGACGAGGCTACGGGTAGCAGCAGGCATTTATGCTGCAAAGAAAAGGCAAAAGGCATACTTTGATGCCCATGTAAAGAATAAAGGCTTGAAGGAAGGAGATCTAGTGCTGGTTTATACGCTAAAGCAACATGCCCGCAAATTGGAGAAACGAGGATATGGACCCATGATCATTAATAGACTCTCCACTAGCGGTGCAGTTCAATTGGCCACTCTAGAAGGTGATGTCCTACCCAACTATATTAGTGGATGCCGAGTCAAGTTATATCAAGAACCTCTTACAGAGGAAATGCTCACGAGACTCAACACTGCTAAGAAGCGAAAAGAAGAGGAGTTAAGGGTTAGAGAAGAAGCACAAGCAGAGGCTAGAGAGCGCATCAGAAGAAATAAGTTACGGCGGCTGGGCCTAGATGTCAACACAAAGGCTCCAAAATATTACATGGACATGTGCCAAAAATCGGGCAGAACTACTTCTCAAATAATTGATCGACGACCCTTTGTGACTATAGAGGTAGGACAAGGAAAGAATGTAAGGACTGTGAGAGCATTGGTTGACTCAGGAGCAGCAACTAGTGCAGTCCGATTTTCATACTGCCAAGACCTGCAATTAGACATCAAGCCCATAGAAGCCTATCTCATAGGATTAGGAGGCGTGGAAACACCCTGTTTGGGCGAGGTGGAACTTCCCATCTACCTTCAAGATGTTCCAATGAAAGTCAAAATGCTAGTGTGTCATGATGAGGACCTCACAGAACCACTTGTCTTGGGTCAAGACTGGATTTACGACCATGCTGTCAACTTGAACCTAAGAAGTCAACTTCTTCAAGTGTCGGTATATAATCAATGCATTACATTAGAATTGGAGAATAGCATGCCCACTGAAACTGACACCACACACTCTCTTTGTTCCTCTAAGGCTAATCTTCTCGAACAAGATGTTGTAGATGTCAAAAGCTCTATGATCCAAACGGACGCAATCACGGGAGGACAGTCGCAAAGGCAAGATGAACCTTCTTCTTGTTTTTTAAAGAGCAAAGCATCCACAGGAGCTCAACCTCAGAAGCAAGAAAAACAGTGCAAGACAGCTAGTCTATCAAATAGACAACGAGCCCTCAAGAAGAAAGAAGTGTTGGGCATGACACAGATCTGGGTAAAGAAAGGCGTACAACCATCGATGTTGCCTCAAGGACTCCCACCCAACCAGATCGACCATGACTACAGAAGGACCAAGCACCTACGATAGGGTCAAGCACGAAGAATCCATCAAATTTGGGTACCGAAGCTATCAATGAAGGCCGACCACAATCAGGTACAAATTTGGGTGCCTAAAAAATTAGCTACAGCTCAACAAGGGCGATTACAGATGTGGGTACCCAAGAAGCTCTTACACGTACAAAGACCTATGCTCCCCACCATGCGAAAGGCCTCAACAAAGAAGCCAAGAAAAGCAAAGGGTAAGAACAGAGCACAAAGACCAAAAGAAGCTAAACTCAACCCTTCTACAAAAAAAGGTAGGCACTCACCCAGGATATGGGTTTGGAAGCCAAAAGCACAAGCAACATCCACAGAACCAAGGGGCCAACCACACTGGATACCAAAGTTTGGACAGCATCCAAAGAAGAACTGGCCTGAGGTGATCTCTACAGGGCCAAATACTATCCGGAAATGGGTCCCCATTAGGAGGATTACATCATTTCGAGATCCAATCGACACCTCCAAACAAAGAATGCATCAACTATGCGAGTAACATCAAAAGCCTCGACGTGCAGCAACCATGTGCCTTCGGCATAACCTTGTCTTTTGCACCATTCAGGTCATGCATTTCCAAAGTATGCATCAATATAGGGCCACCTTACATGGCCGTGCATAGACACAATTGAGAAATCCCAGGCACATGAGACACAACACAATTTTCACATGCAAAATATGTTATTGATACTAATATCTTTCTTCTTGGTTGATTCCATTGTTCCAAAAAAAAAAAAAAAAAAAAAAAAGAGGGACAAAGAAGAGAATTGTGCTTGAAAATGCTCATCAGCGAACTTCCAGCAAGAACATCCCTCAACAAAAGGACAAGCCGATGGTCAAACACCAAGTGGAACCACAACACGAAGCGATGAAGATCAATGGATCCTTCACCATGGTAAGACGTGTATGTTTCAACAACACTATCGCCATGATCGATTAGGAAACCTCTTCGTCAGCATACCCTTGAGCACTTAGCTCAAGACCCAATCTCTTGCACCATACTTCTTGCCATGCATTTTCCAAGTACGCATACGTAGGGCCACATTACAAGGCCATGCACAAGGCACATAATTTGTTCAACCCATGCACTAATGCACTTAACCATCATCCATTATGGGTTACAAGTACTTGGCACGAAAACTATGAAAGCCATCTTTGGAAGAATCAGAGGACATCACGGTGACCACTACAAGAACAAGGGCGCCATCCACCATTGAGAGTTGCTCATAATCAACATTGAACACCTCCTCTGAGCAACTAGTAGTTTTGGAAAACTCACAAATGCACCATCCAGATGGAATACAAGGCAGAAGAACGTACAAAGGGACTACAAACTGCAAGAGATAACAGTGGCAAAGTGAAGAACCAGACAAACGACCAGGATACATTGGAAGAGGGATCGCTCTTGTTGCACGTAACGGACACTACCTCTCAATGTACTACATGGAACAACCACGACAACAAGGGTCTGTCAGGGACGATAGACTCGAGAGGGGGGGGAGTGTTGAAGCTCAAGGTCAAGGACAAAGCATGGAAGTGCATCAAGGAAGTGGACACACAAGAAGAAGGAGCAAGTAGGGAGCTCCAAGAAGCACCTGTCAAATTTTCAGAAGAAATCCCTACAAAAATAGTGATTTTTATCACTAAAAACCATTGTAAATACCATTTTCCATTTTTATAACTCCATTTTGTTCAAGCTGAGGAGTCCTCGAGCTTGAGGAGTATTAGAACTACCATCCTACCAATTTTCATAATTTTTAGACTCCGTTTGAGCCCCCAAATAAGCCCTGGAACCTATTTTTTAACTAGGCCGGACACTAGGTCTGGACAGGGCCAAAACCACTCAAAAACTATAAAAAGGGCTAGAGAGCTCATTTTTGAGGTTAGCTTGTTGTAGATTTCAGTTTTGTAAGAGAGCTCTTTGGTAATCGAAGCTTTCCATTGTTCCACTCTTTGCTCTTACCTTGTGCGCGTGTGTGTGTATGTGTGTGCATGCTTGTGTGCTTTCACTCACGCACTTGTGCCATCACTTGCTCGCGGTCTTCATACCGGTCCTCACGTCTCCACGGATTGACATTTATGAGGTGTATCTCCTCACGTTGGTACTCACCATTGTGCTAGAGTGACAACATGTCAGAGTCACTAGTTTCTGAGTCTAGCGCGTAGGGGTAATCACTCAATTGTTGGGCCCAAGATCTCGTTGTATGGTTGACGCTAGCCTCGGATGATCTAACGCTTTGACGGTCTCTCCCTAGGTGTCTTCCCGATCTCAGGTTCATATGCCCTTTGTACGTTGCTGATCCTTTGGTACCAATCACTTGTTCCTTTTGAGTTCCTTTGTATGTGTTTTCTTGTTTTTAATTAAGCGTCGTCAGGAGCACTTGAGTGTGTCGTACTTGATGTTCTGCGTCCGCTTAGTTCAAGTTCTTTTCCTTTAAGTTATCCCTTGACTGCAATTTAGCCTATCCTTGCACTTGAGAAATTAAAGGCTCTTCAAACTTGAGTGTTCCTATCGTACCCCTAGTCAATCAGGACAACTACTCACACTTAGCCTATGCTAAGAATGGACTGAGGGGGTTAAGAGATGTTCCAACCTCAAGTCGCTCCTCCTGGTGCTGCTTGTCTACCCAGGAAGCACGTTCCCAAGCTTGTTCGCCCTGGCACTTACTTTGCTTTCTCCAAAAGCTCTCGATGATCCTGTAAGAACCCCAAGTTTAGCTTCAATTTGATCCTTCAATTGACTGACAATTTATTTCAGACACTTTTTAATGACTTTTGTTCCCCCTTTTTTTATTGCTAAAAAAAATTTCCTCTAGAGCTCCCTTGGTGTACCTACCCCTCAGTGTGTCAACTTCAAAATATCATATCTAAAAATCAATGCATTATCTTCATAAAAAACAGTTGAGGGCGTGTAGTATATGCCAAGAGCTTTCCGACAAGCCCTAGAGCTCAAAAAATGGATTTCGTATGAAAAAGTTATGACCGTTCAGGGTTTAGGGGGTTAAACAGACAAACAGAACCTTTCGGGAGTTTTAATGCATTTTTCTAAGGCCTTTGTAAGTGTATGAGTATTTGAGTATGCAAATATGCCCAAAATTTAGCCTAAATTTCCAAAAAAATTACCCCTTAATTTTTTGCCGAAAATGTCTATTTATCACGATAGATGGTGTCTGTCGCGATAGATGGGTCTGTCGCGATAAACGGTGTCTGTCGCGATAGATGGGTCTGTCGCGATAGACGGTGTCTGTCGCGATAGACTGGTCTGCCGCGATAGATGGGTCTGTCGCAATAGACGGTGTCTGTCGCGATAGAGTGGTCTGTCGCGATAGACGGTGTCTGTCGCGATAGAGTGGTCTGTCGCGATAGACGGTGTCTGTCGCGATAGATGGGTCTGTCGCGATAGACGGTGTCTGTCGCGATAGATGGGTCTGTCGCGATAGACGGTGTCTGTCGCGATAGAGTGGTCTGTCGCGATAGATGGTGTCTGTTGCGATAGAGTGGTCTGTCGTGATAGATGGTGTCTGTCGCGATAGATGGGTATGTCGCGATAGACGGTGTCTGTCGCGATAGATGGGTCTGTCGCGATAGACGGTGTCTATCGCGATAGAGTGGTCTGTCGCGATAGACGGTGTCTGTCGCAATAGAGTGGTCTGTCGCGATAGATGGTGTCTATCGTCTGTCGTGGTTTTGGTCTGTCGTGATAGACGGTGTCTATCGTCTATCGTGGTTTTGGTCTGTCGTGATAGACGGTGTCTATCGTCTGTTGTGGTTTGGTCTGTCACGATAGACGGTGTCTGTCGCGATAGACGGGGTATGTCGTGGGTCTCTGTCTGTCACGATAGACGGGTGTCTGTCGCGATAGACGGTGTCTATCGTCTGTCGTGGTTTGGTCTGTCGCGATAGACGGTGTCTGTCGCGATAGACTGAAAAAACGCAAATTTTTTAGAAACTTCTAGTGATTTGGAGTGCTCTAATGATGTAGGTTACCGTGCCAGACATGCATTCAAAAAATATCAAGTTTTTCTGTCTGTCGCAACAGACAGAGGTCGTTGTCCCGGGACCTGTGCAGAGTCTGTCGTACCTGCGCAAGCTGCTGGAGATGGTGGTGCCGCTAGTTCTTGCAACAAAAGCTCAAAAAACACACAAAAACAGATCGCATGCAAGCTCTCTCTCGCTCTCTCTCACAATGAAATGAGGGAAATGAGGTGGGGAGTGGAATATGACAAAAAAACTGAAATTTTTGTGGAGATGGAGATGGAGGTGGGAGATGGTGGGGATGATGATGGTGATGATGGTGATGCAAAAATAAGAAAAAATGAAGAAAAATAAGGAAAAGAAAGGATATTACCTATAACTCCAATGTCTCAACTCGACGTCTTACCATCACACGCTCGTCCTCGAAGCTCTCTCCCCGGCAACGACGCCAAATTTGGTGTCACTCTAGCACAATGGTGAGTACCAACGTGAGAAGATTCACCTCATAATTGTCAATCCGTGGAGACGTGAGGAC
>CM035415.1:72305295-72320295 GCA_020310875.1 Ceratopteris richardii
TTGGCATTTCACTACAACATATGAGGGGCATACCAACGATGCATATATCGACGGTCACAGTTGACGTCGGTATGGGCCTCGAAAAATATCACTTAGAGATACGGACGGTCAAGTGACCGTCGGTATGACCGTTTTAAACGGATCATCGATGTGGCCCGCACCGTCGGTATGTGCATCGATATAGGCGTCAGTATGAGCGTCGGTATAAGCATCGGTAATTTACTGGGAACTACCGACGCGTATACCGATGCCCATACCGACGCCCATACCGGCGGCGAGTTTTAAACATACCACGAACTCGAGAGCAAAACTTCACATTTTTGCGCATGTTTGAATACTGTTGGTCTTTTGTCGAACTTGCGCGCGCGAACCGAATTGCGACCTGCATTGTCTTTTGCACACACACACAGATCTCTCTCTCTACACACACACACACACTCTCTCTCAACTTAGATCTCACATCTTGGTAAGTGCTGCGCGTACTGTTAGCATTTGTGTTTCTCTATGCTTTAGGTTTTATAATTTCTCTTTTCTTCGATTTTGCAGAAGTTCTTTGGCGTCGATTGTTTGGAATTGGACGATAGACGACATACAGTACGCTTTGACGACAACAATCCAAAAGAGGGGCATACTTGTAAGTGATTGTTTTATTCTCTATTGATAGAGAGAGAAGGAGAGAGAGAGAGAGAGAGAGAGAGAGAGAGAGAGAGAGAGAGAGAGAGAGAGAGAGAGAGAGAGAGAGAGAGAGAGAAGAGAGAGAGAGAAGAGAGAGAGAGTGAGAGATAAAGAATAATGAAAGAAAGGAAGATAGAGATAGGAAAATAGAGCATACATACACACATACATACACACACATTTACACACATACATGTACACACATGCATACATACACACATACATGTACACACATGCATGCTTACATACACACACCTATACACACATGCATGCTTACATACACACACACATATACACACATGCATGCATCCACACACATATAAATTTACACACATGCATACATACACACATACATACACACACATATATACACATATGCATACATACACATACACACACACATATACACACACACATATATACACACATATACATACATGCATGCATACATACACACACATATACACATGCATGCATACACACATATACACATATACACATATGCATACATACACACACATGCATTACACACATACATACACACACATATATACACATATGCATACATACACATACACACACACATATACACACATACATATATACACACATATACATTCACACACACACATATACACACATGCATGTATACATACACACATATACACACATGCATGTATACATACACACACATACACATACACACACATGTATACACATGCATACACATACACACACATGCATGCATACATACACACATACACACACATGCACACACATGCATGCCTACATACACACACATACACATACACACATGTATACACATGCATACATACACACGCACACATGTACACATGCATACATACACACACATATATACACACATGCATACATACACACATATAATCCTATTTTTATTTTGAAGTTTTTTTTTTACATCAAATATATAAAAATAGGATTAGGGTTTTTACGCTATTTACACATACATACACATACACATATAATATATATATATACATGTATACAGAAATATACATATTTTAGGTCTAGATATTTAAGATTAGGGTTTTAGGGTTTAGGCATACATATCACTCAATTATATTTATATTAAGAAAAAATATAGAGAAAATTAAGAAAAAAATCTGAATATATAAATAAATATATATATAAAATATGATTAGGGTTTTAGGATTAGGGGTTTAGATTTTGATAGGTGTTTAAGTATTTCCGTTTTAGTATTTCAGATTTAAGTCTAAGTCTTTCTTATTAGGGTTTTAGCGTTTTAATACGTAGATAACATATATACACAAACACACATATACATATAATACATACATACATGTAGATACACATGCATACAAAAATGTACATATTTTAGATTTAAATCTTTAAGATTAGGGTTTTAGGGTTTTAACACCTACATAACATATATGCACACATACACATGCACATATAATACATATATACATGTAGATACACATGTATACAAAAATATACATATTTTAGGTCTAGATCTTTAAGATTAGGGTTTTAGGGTTTAGACATACATATAACTCAATTATATTTATATTAAGGAAAAATATAGAGAAAAATAAGAAAAAAATCTGAATATATAAATAAATATATATATAAAATATGATCAGAATTTTAGGATTAGGGGTTTAGATTTTTATTGGTGGTTAAGTATTTAGGTTTTAGTATTTCAGATTTAAGTCTAAATCTTTAAAATTAGGGTTTTAGGGTTTTAACACCTACATAACATATATACACACATACACATACACATATAATACATATATACATGTAGATACACATGCATACAAAAATATACATGTTTTAGATCTAGAATTTTAAGATTAGGGTTTTAATTAAATATATATAATTAAATATATAAAATTAAATATATAAAAATAGGATTACGTAAGGAAAAAATTTGAATATAGAAATAAATATATATATAAAATAAGATAATTATATACATAAATAAATATAAAAAGAACTAGTGTTTTAAATAATTTAATCAAATATATATAATTAAATATATAAAAATACGATTACGTAAGGAAAAAATCTGAATATATAAATAAATATATATGTATAATAAGATAATTATATACATAAATAAATATAAAAAGAACTAGTGTTATAAATAATTTAATCAAATATATATAATTAAATATATAAAAATACGATTAAGTAATGAAAAAATCTGAATATATAAATAAATATATATATATAATAGGATAATTATATAGATAAATAAATATAAAAAGAACTAGTGTTATAAAAAATTTAATTAAATATTTATAATTAAATATATAAAAATAGGATTAAGTAAGGAAAAAATCTGAATATATAAATAATATATATATATATATATATATATATATATATATATATATATATATATATATATATATATATATATATATATATATATATATATATATATATATATATAAGGTAGGATAATTATATAGATAATAAAATATGATAAGAACTAGTATTTTAAATAAAATATGATAAGAACTAGTATTTTAAATAAATAAATAAATTTTAACTATATAGATTAGGGTTTTAAAATTAGGTTTTTAAGTTTTTTTAGGTGTTTAAGTATTTAGGTTTAGTATTTCAGATTTAAGTCTTTAAGAGTTAGATTTTTAGGTTTAATAAAAAAACAAATGTTCTAAAATGTCCATATTGTAGCAGATGGCTTCTTTGGATCCTGAAGAGAGAATGGCATGTCGTTGCACACAGTGCAAGTATCAAATTTATCAGAAACGAAGGATTTGTACTGCACATGTTAGAGAGCATGGATCCTTTGATAGGAGTCGACTGGAAAACCTACGTTATCATTCGCATGGTCCCCCAGGTGAGCAGATGGACCCAAATGACATTGCACCGGTAACCTCTTGTGGACAAAAGAGAGCAAAAAAGGACTTAGACGTACAAGCAAGCACTAATAATATTACACAGAATGAACATATGGAAGAGATGCTTGAAGCATTTTATGAGATGGACGGAGATCATGATGGTGAAGAAGGTGTCGAGATGGACACAACAGAAATTCCACGATCAGAAGTTGATGAAGAATATAAAAACATGCTAAGATTAGCTCGTTTACCACTTTACAATGGAGCAAAGATATCTGTACTACGTGCTTCACTCGCAAAAGGATGTGATTGGGAGTATATTAAATATGGTGCACTATGGTCTCATGGGCGACACTTTCGAATCGCACGAATCGATCAAAACCGGTCTACTTTTGATAGTGGAGTGATGGTGAATTTTTTACAAAAAAGTAGAGCGAGTGCAAGAGATGACAATGCTCTAGAAGGCGAGTTAGATTATTGTGGTGTGATTCAAGACATCTTGAAACTATCTTTCAGAAAGTTTGATTACTTTGTTTTTGATGTGAAATAGTTCAAAGTAGTCACCTCTGGAAGAAACGCAACAGTGAGATGGGATAAGAGCGGTTTGCTTCAAATCGACTCCACAAGATTATGGACAGATGAAAGGGATACATTTGTACTTCCCGAACACTGTGAGCAAGTTGTTTTTATACCAGATTCAAAAGACCCAGAGTGGCTATTTGTTTTACAAGTCGCTCCAGGTAGTAGACAAATTTTTGAAAACATAGATGTAGAAGAAAGTCCATCTCTAGTGGACTCAGAGATTCATTCAATAGTCGAGGAGGAAGAGATCATTGTTCGAGAAGAAGAGGTCATTGAAGAAGAGGTCATTTTTCGAGAAGACGAAGCAATAGACGATGATCAGGAGGAAACCAGCATAGCAAGCGATTTAGAAGCCATCCATATAGAGATAGATATTCTCGGTGCATCGGATCTTCAAGAGGATGCTAGAATAGAGGACTTTTGAATAAAACACTTGTACGTACTAATTTTTGTTTTTTTTTGTTTATTCTCTATATTACTTTTCTTATCGCATGCTAATTATTTGAGTTCTTTTATTACAGAGCACGATGGGAGACAGTCCTCCAGTCACTCAAAATTTCATGACAGAGGAGCAGTTTTTGGAGTTCATCTCTCAGGTTCCTCCTGCGTATATGGCCGCTGCATCACAGTATTGGATCGCTTGTGGTAGCACTCCTCTCGGCCTCACTCCTGGCGGCCTTAGTCCTGCCGGCCTCACTCCCGCTGGCCTCACTCCCGCCGGTGTCACTCCCGCCCGTGTCACTCCTGCCGGTATCGCTCCTGCGGGTGGTGCTACTCCCGTAGGAGGTGTGTCTCCTAGCTTTGTGACTCCACCACGCCCATCTTTGCAACCATCTCCTACTGGGTCTACTAGTAGACATGTGCGTTCGACATCTCAACGCGATACAGGTTCTGGCCCGTCTCGTAGATCGAGGTCACGTTCTGGAGTAGGAGGTTCTAGGAGTGGATCTACAGGTACGTCTAGAGACGGAGGAGGCGGTTGTTGTGGAGGCAATGCGACGGACGTTGTGTCGCCCGCTTCTACTCCTAGGACAAGTACCTCAGATGTAGGTACGCCACGCAGTACACCACGTGGAACACCACGTACACCTTGGGGTGCTCATGAACATGATGACTCCAAGGTGTATAGTATCCAAGATGGAGCTCCGGTGATGGATGCGGCTGGCAAAGCAATGCGTGCATGCATATGACAGCTTTGCTCCATCTAGTTTGGACACTCCATCATGCTGAAATGGAGTGACCAGGATAAAGATCAAAAGAATTATATCACACAGACGATTTATCAAGAGTTCGGACCAGCCGATGGACAGTCTATTGTCAGTTCAGAGTGGATTCTGCACACCGCACGTGAGGTCATGTCCCATCGACGATCCGAGGCACGTGATGCATTCAGAGAAGGCTTACCAAAGCCTGTATGGTTAGATGCTGAGGAGTGGGACATGATTCGTGACGAGCAGCAGCAGACTCCTGATCGATATCACCAGCAACAAAATGCCGCAGCCACACGTTTAGATACGATTGGACCGTCACATTTGGGCAGCGGCGGATATGACACGATGCGTCATGAGTTTGTAAGTACCATTTCATTTATTGAATTTATTTGTGTTAAATTTCTCATGTATGTTTCTCTAATCTTTCTATATTTGTTTCAGGAGCTTGCAATGGGTCGTCCTCCATAGTACTCCCAGTAGTGTCATCAGAATAAGCGTCGGTACACCCAGCAGGCGACGGTATGCCCAGCAGAGGCCTCGGTATGGGTGCCGGTATTACCGATGCATATACTGATGCATATACCAATGCATATACCGACGCATATACCGACGCTTTGGTACCGACGCGCACACCGACCTTTACACCGACGTCGCGGCAAATAAAGCCGCGTTCATTTTCCTCGGTAAAAACCTCGGTATACCATCGATCTGTTGTAGTGTTTATCATTCAATCCATAGGTCAGATTAAGATATGTGAGGGACCATTGAAAAGCTCTTGGAACGAGCTTTCTTTGGACAATAATCAATTGAAGGTTCAAGATATTGAGCATGGGTGAAAACAAGGATCAATATATTGAGGTTAAGAACAAAGGTTCAAGACACAAAGGTTGTGAACAAAAAGGTTCAATACACCAAGTTTGAGAATAAGGGTTCAAGAAACCAAGGTGGTGAACAAGAGGTTCAAGAGACTATGCGAGGACGAGGACATCAATTCAAGGGCGCTAGAGAGTTTAGGAGCTGATAACGGAGGACAATGATCAACCAAAGGGGGAAGAATGTCATAAAATGGCAAAGAGAAGATGGTTCAACTACACCTTAAGAGGAAATATTAGGAAGTAATCCTCGACCATGGCCAAGTTTTTGGCCCAAATTCAATCCTTCAATTCTTAGGTTCAATCATTCAATTCCTCCATCTAGACATTACCATGTGTAACTTCCATCCCAAAGATTTTTAAAAAAATGGAGGTTTGATAAGTGCCTACTCCCTTGAGCTTTAACTTTGAAAGAAGAAGTGTACAAATGAATGGGCATAGTACTTACGGAACCCCTCATATCCCACAAAGCAAGGGTTAGACAAGGTCACAACTGGTTATAACTGGTTCAGACTGGCCAAAGCCATTACATGTCCGGCTCGAGGGTTGAAAACAAGTCCTCCACCTCAAGAGGCAAGTGCTTAAGCAATCTACCTATGAGATTATGAGACGTGGACCCATCCAAACTTTTTTTTTTGTTAAAAATGGAGGTTCGACTGAGGCCTACTCCCCCTGACTTTAACTTTGAAATTGCAACTGTACAAGGAAGGGCATAGTACCCATGGGACCCCCCTTATCCCACAAGAACAGGGGTTTACAAAACGGAGTTAAACGGCGGTCACAACTACTGGGAAGATGGACAAACGGTGACTACCTCAGCCACATGCAACATCATTCCAAGATATACATGTCCCTTACATGTTGCTGCCAAGGATTGAACCCTCTCCCCTGCCTCAAGAGGCGAGAGGCCCAACCACTAGGCCAGCGAAGTGGAATGACCCATCCAAACTTGCTTTCGAGCATTACACGCCATCTTATTGTTGTGTAAACAAAGCATTTCCATAGTGTGAATCACATCTTGGCGGACTGCCAGCAAATGTGGATCTCACAACGACTTTGTAAGTCGCAAGTTCCAAGGTCTCTAAATAATGGGGGCAAAATCGGTGGCTCGTGGGCAACTGATTGAATGAAGCGGCGCACGTTCTGTTGAGTGGCATCCACGGAAGGGCCAAACCAGTCAAAAGGAGGAGGCGAAGGCAAGCAGAAAGGGGGGGGCCGGAGTACAGGTGGCGGAGCAGAAGAGTGATAGGCAAGGAGGCTGGGCTTTTGGTTGTGGTGACTGCGCCGGAGGGAGGGAGATAGGACGAGAAGCAACAGATATACAAGGACGAACAAGTGAGGTTGGTAAGACGCGAAAGAGGGGAACGGTAAGAGCACGCAGAGAGAGATACTGGCAAAGAGATAACTCGGGTTCCGAATTCCATCAGAGAGGAGGGCCTCTTTGTGTCTGTATCTTTGTCTTCTCTGGACGTGATGAGGAGAGAAGGTCGCCTGCATGGCTACGAATTCGACCGTTACGGCGAGAGCCAGAGGCACCGTGTTAAGACATGCAGGCAGCCTACCAATCGATCTAAGTTCCGCCCGAAGCCGACGCAGTATATGGCTGCGCGTCCTCGATCTAAAGCTTTAAAGAAGATGAAGGGTCAGCGCAACAAGGCACACTCTTCTGATGTTGTTTCCAATTATCAGATGCACGAATGGGCCCTCCCCCGTCATCTACTCCGCTCCACAGTCGCTCTTGCTGCATCTACCACCTCTATTTCTTCATCCGTTAACGACGACAATGGCGCTCGAGACATGGAACCCGTCTGTCTCGCATTCCTTCTTGGAAACTACACGGATTCTTCCCAGCATCCAGGAGATGGCCATCCATGTAGAGATTCACCGACAGTGCAGGAGATCGTTGAGGAGAATGAAGATCTTGACTCTAGCAGTGATGACTGGCTTGATCTAGCAAGTATTGATTGCTATTCAGATGCTGGCGCTGACGATGAGTGGTACCTCTGTTGAACCTTCCTTACTATGCTCATCCGTCGCAGATTTGAATGTCGCGATCTATGTATATATGTTAGATACGTTGTACAGTTTGCTTTCAAGCTTGCATGTGTAATCTCTCGAATCAGCTAGGCAAACAACCATAAGCATCAAAATATTCATATTTCTTCTGCAATAGCACTGGGCCATTTTCAGTCATATATTGTGGAGGAAAATGATAGATTAGGGGACTTCTTAGAATGGGTTCTGACAGCCATACATAGAGTAAGAGAACCAGATTGGTACGTATGATTCCCTGTTGTAGATTATGATATTGTCTCTCGGGCATTTGCATGCATGCAGTGACACTGCAAGCGCTGCACACGCTCAGATAGTGTGGGATGGTCTAAAATTTTCCCACATGCAAGCCTGAAATGCCATTTTAGGAATTAGGGTGGTTCCTTGCCCTCAATTCTTTCTTATTGACGTTGCCTTCTTTTGCATAAAACATTCATCACAATTGACTCATATGGAATTGTATATATACTTTTTTATGTTGTAAAGGGCATAGCATCATATGTCCCCCAAAAAATTAATAAGGCTGTCTCCGACTTTGATCCCAATGGACTATTCGCCGTATATATCTATTCTGAATGTCTCTTCGATTTCTGGAGTTTTCTTTATTTCTATAACAAACGTCTGTGTTTCATCTCAAAGTTTTAAACTAGAGATTGTTAACAATCCACTATGCAATGCTACGGGAATGTTCCGCATTTGCTGTTTTGATTTTATGAGATCTCCACAATATGGATATCTTGTTTTCATTGCATAGGCTTCATCTTTAATGTCTCTGCCTGCATTTTTTGCTCAAATGTATGAGTTTCATCTTTATGTCTTCTACAATTGTGTTACCTATCCATTCATAGATTTGATCTCTCATATATGACTGGTGACCATTGATTTGATTTGTGATCTGAAATTGCAGCGAAATTGAGGGGAAGTCTCTTTTTTCTGAAACTAAATGCGCAATTGGTAAAACTTATTGTGGCACGTTTCTCCTCATCAATGTGAATTTTGGAAAGCTTCGGTTTTTCCTTATATTTTACATGATGCTGATCATCAAATCAATGTCGATTGTTAGTTTCGCTCTGTACGTGATCCCCATCATCTTATAAGTAGTTATTCGGCTCCAAATCTTTGATTTTAAAGGTATATTTTTGAGCTGGTACATGGGTTTTTAAGCTTGGAAAAGCTTTTGAGGACCCTCTTGAGAAAAGGATCGTTTTCCACTTCAACTGAAACGCCCAGCAAACTACCTGTGGAATGGCATGTAACAGCTTAGCACAAGGGCAACGAGAGCGAAATGTGGTTACGCTCAGCAAACTACCTGTGGAATGGCATGTAACAGCTTAGCACAAGGGCAACAAGAGCGAAATGTGGTCTTTGTATACATGTTTCTTATCATGTGAAGGATTCAATATAACCCGATGAAGATTTTTCTGTTTTGTACACATGCACATAGTTTATATGTACGTAGAGAGAGAGAGAGAGAGAGAGAGAGAGAGAGAGAGAGAGAGAGAGAGAGAGAGAGAGAGATTTATTCGGTTCATTTTTTTTTTTGTTCAATCAAGCTTTTAGGTTGACATGTGTTTTCTGTAGATTTTACTGTGTATGCTAATGCTCTCCTTTCTCGCACATTATGGTCGGGAATCAGAATTATGCTTATTTTTGAGTGCGTGTAAACTAATAATGTAAATGCACACACTTCAAGCACATACATAGGGTGGCTTCACATTATGGTTGGGGAACAAAGATAGAAAATGTCCTAATTCCATCTTGGAACTACAAAAAAGTATATTGTTTCGCTGCCATCTATTCACACATATTTGCCACCGCCTAGTGTGAATACAAGGGGGTGACATTCACACATTTCAGTTTTGTGCCACCGCCTAGTGTGAATACAAGGGGGTGGCGGAATTAATAAATGAACTTATTATTTTTTAAAATACATGAGTCAACACAAAGTAGAATGCATTGCTTATAATAGTTTGAAAAATTTGAGCATAGAGAAATGAAAATAAAGCATTGGTTCATTATTTCATGAGATAATCAAATGCTTTATACATAACATGAAGCAAAAGTCTTTGTTGTGAAGGATCAAATTAAAAAAGTGATTCAATTTCAAGCGGAATATGAAGAACTCGTTTCCTCAAGATCTCATTTTCAATGATGTGTTGCACATTCACCTTAGCATTCTCTTTGTTCATTATTCGAGCAAGGTTATCTTTTTGTTTTGATCCAATCCCAAGTTCATTGTCAAGTACTTCAATGGTTATTTGAGCATGGTACATGATTTCCTCCATTTGGATTTTTGCATGTTGCTCTTAGCTCCATCATAGAGTTTGCAATCACTCTTTGTTCTTCATTCATATTTCGCACCCATTTCATATCAAATGATTCACCATGACAAATTCATGGGTTATGAAGCACGAGACAAGTTGTAAAACCATCAAAACATCATGTAGATAATGTAAATCCATATCACACCTTTTTAACAAGATGCAAAATCTTTTCTTCAACATATCAAAAGCTCTCTCGATCACAATTTTTGTGCTCGATTGGATGAAATTCTAGTAATACTTAACAAGTGATAAGCCTTCTTTGCATCCCTTGAATGAAACTAGCATGTATGGATGAATAGGAATTGCATTATCACCTACTAAACCATACTTCCCTAACTCACCCCTTGCATATTTTTGCCCTATTTCACTCCTTGTGAAATTCAATGAGTCATGCATTGACCTTGTGCATCCGACGTCGTAATTCCAAATCAAGCTATTTGCACCTACAATCAATTGTAACAAAATAGAGCGGAATCTTTTTCTTTTAAAGTAATCCACATGGTTTTTCTTGGTGCAATGATAGGATTATGGGAACCATGAATCCCTTTTGTCGCCTTGAAGTTGCAAGTTTAATGTTCAAGATGAGAGCTTGAAGGTCATTTGATGTACATGTCCCTAAGCCTAGACTTCACTATTGCTTTGCAAAAACTATGGACAATTTCACAAAAGTTTAATGTTCAAGATGAGAGCTTGAAGGTCATTTGATGTACATGTCCCTAAGCCTAGACTTCACTATTGCTTTGCAAAAACTATGGACAATTTCACAAGCTGTACTAGTTGCACATCCAAACGTATCAAGTATTCTCAATAGTCCACCTGTTGCAAGTCTTGTGAGTGCAATGGCTACTCAATGCTCAATATGCACTTCCATCTTGTAATTGTGTTTATTTTTTCTTCAGGAAAATGGTGTTTTTCGAAGATATTGAAAAGTTTCTTTGGATACTCTAATATTCCTCTTGAACTATTATCATTAAAGATAATGAAGAGAGTCTCAAACAAAACCTTGTGTTACACGTGCGTGTATGTTTGCTCGTGTATGCATGTGCATTATGCTCATGTATGTATGTTTTCATGCATGTGCATGTGCATTTATGAAATGTTTTCATGCATGTGCATGTGCATTCATGCTAATTTATGTATGCACTCGTGTTATGAATGTGCATGTATGTTTGCTAATTTATGTATGCACTCGTGTTATGCATGTGCACGTATGTTTGCATTCATCTGTTATGCATGTGCATGTATATTTGCACTTGTGTATGCATGTGCCTTATGCTTATGTATATATGCATTCATGTATATACATGTGCATATATTCATGTGCATGTATGTTTACACTTGTGTATGCATGTGAATTATGCTTATGTATGTATGCATTCATGTATGTGCATGTGCATTTATGCTAATGTATGTATGTATTCATGTGTTATGCATGTGCATGTATGTTTGCACTTGTGTATGCATCCACATTATGCATATGTATGTATAAATTCATGTATGTGAATGTGCATTTATGCTAATGTATGTATGCATTCATTTATTATGCATGTGCATGTATGTTTGCTCTTGTGTATGCATGTGTATTTGTGCTTATGTATGTATACATTCATAATATATGCATGTGCATTTATGCTAATGTATGTATGCTATCATGTGTTATGCATTTGCATGTATGTTTTATGTGTATGCATATGAATTATGCTTATATATGTATGCATTCATATGCAAGTACTAATGTGATGTAATGCTTGTATGTGCATTATGCATTTGTGCTTATGTATGCACCGTTGTTATGTATGCATGTGCATTTATGCTAATGTATGTATGCATACACTAGTGTGTATGCATTCATGTATATGTATGTACTTATTTGTTATAAATGTGGACATACTATTTGTTTGTTTTTATCGTTTGAAATTGTCTAAAGAAATTTCTTTATTTTGTGCATGGGTATGCACAATGTTAATATATGAATTGTTAGCTATATCACACACATTTAAAGATCAATACATAGTGCAAATGTGGTTTCACTTCATAGAAAGCATGAAATGAGATAGAAGTGTTAGAAAAATAACAAGCCGTAGAAATGGTCATAACCATAGGCGATTATGGGCTTACCCACTTCATGAATGCAAACATAAATGAACATGCATAACACATGAATGCAAACATACATGCATATGTGTAGCATATGAATGCATACATATATTAGCATTAATGCACATGCACATACATGAATGTATACATACATAAGCATAATACACATGCATACACAAGTGCAAACATACATGCGTAACACATGAATGCAAGAAAACATGCAAATGCATAACACATGAATGCATACATAGATTAGCATAAATGCACATGCACATACATGAATGCATACATAAGCATAATGCACATGCATAACACATGAACACAAACATACATGCACATGCATAATACATGAATGCATACATACATTAGCATAACTGCACATGCATAACACATGAATGCATACACACATTAGCATTGATGCACATGCATCTACATGAATGCATATATACATGCATGCATTAGATATGAACACATGCACATACATGAATGCATCCCTATATATATATTACATTAGTACTTGCACATGACATAAGCACATACATGCACATGCATAACACATGAATGCATATCTACATAGCATCAATGCATACAAAAGAGAAGTGATATAAATCACAAAAGAATGAGAGCTGAAATTATAAAAAAGAGGTAATTTTTGAAAAGACATTAACAAAGCAAATGTAGGTCTTTAATAAAGCAAGCGAGACACTAATAGAAACTAAAATGAGACCCCTAGCACTAAGCAAAAGACATAAAATTTCACACATGAATTAGGATTATAAATTAATATGTGTGATTTCTTGAATAATAATACCAATAGGAGTTAGATTTAGAAATTTCATAATATGAAATTTCTAAATCTAAATCCTATTGGTATTATTATTCAAGAAATCACACATAGTCATGTGTAATCCTTGAATGACTTGTAACTTCTCTCATTCAAGAGAGATGGATTATTTAGAAGAATCCAAGGCTTGTTTTCGGAAATTCCTTAGATGCTCTAGAAGATCCTTCCCATTGCTTCCAATGAATACTAGAGATTCCTTATATTTAGAAGGAGGATGGTGAGTGGAAGGCAAGGGTGGTGGGGGCAAATCTTCATTGACAACAATTGAGTCTTGGTTTATGTTGTCGCTTGAAGATAATGCAGAAGTAATGGGTATCAATGTTGCTCTTGAATGATAGTATTTGCGATCATTCCTCGAAATGGCATTGTGTGCTTTACCCAATCTATATTGTGTTAGCATCTTTTGCCATTTCTTCCTGCAACGCTCACTATCTTTATCAAAATCTAGATACATGGATGTGAGCTTGGTGTCATTGTCTTCTTCTTTGAGCTCCTTGTTTTCTTCATTTGAGGTTCTTCATTGGATGCCTTCCTTCTAGTTGCCTTCATGGTCTTTCATTTTTTTTGTGGAATGGATTTGGGATTGTGAGCTTCCATGGTTTGCATAGGTAATGTAGGGTTGTAACTTGGTAGAGAAGTTAGGGTATGGGTTGGAGAGGGACAAAAGGGAGGGGGACGGATGTGAAAGAATGAGGAGATAAGGACAAAGCATTCAACATAGTGGATTAGAATAAGGATAGTTAGATGAGTGTGAGAAAGAATATTGAGAAAGAGATAGATCCTCATCATGAATTTGGGAATCCATTTCTTGAGAAGCATGAGGATCCATATTACCTAAAAAAACAAAGAACTATTAATATAATATAAAAGAATGATAAAATAGATTGATAAATACTAGTTATCTTTAGAATTTGATGAAGTCTTTAAAAATATCTCCAAAATATACACACCCAAAAGCAATGCAAAGTAATGAAAAGGAATAGGAAAAATATGTATGATAATAAAAAAATAGCATTTTATAGTTATTGTAACTCTGTTGTTCTTTTGTACTTGTAGCTCTCCTTTGTACTCTATCTCAAATTGTGTGAAGATATCAACCACAATTTTATAGAGAAATTATTATATCCGTTGCTACTTTTGTGATCGTTGGAAAATATTAATATTATGTTGTTATTGAAGAACTATTTATTTTGGGATTAGGATGTTGAGATAACATGTTGAATTGAAATGTTAAGGTAATTTTTAATTGTACTAACTCCTTGTAAGCAGCTATGGAACACAAAGCTAGAGAAGGGGAGGGTGGATCGAAACTCTACGTCTTGTACCACTAGCTAGACTCATCATTCATGGTGTATCATTTGTAACTATGTAGAGCGCAGTAAAAAAAATGATGCATGTGGTACTGTATTATTGGATTTAGCATGTGACTTATTTGTGCCGTTGCTCAGTCTAAATTGATCCATAGGCACA